>VXBB01005517.1:922461-954651 GCA_013399915.1 Illadopsis cleaveri | reverse complement strand
GCCGCGCCTCGCTACCCGCGCGCGGCTCCCAGCACCGGCCCCGCTGGAATTCGCCGCAGACAATTGACTCGATGCCTTCTGGCAACTTCGGGGAGAGAGGGAAAGCAAAAAACAAACAGAAAAGCCCCACGCATGAACGCGCTGTCGGCGAGACTGTGCCTCGCATCGCCGCTTCCCATCCCTCTTCCCCGAACTGGGACGGAATCTCGGCAGCATCCATTGTGCTGAGCACACGGGTACCCCCTGCACTGGGTTCGGTGGGAACCACACACATGTGGGCTGTTGGGCTGCCCAAATACAGACAGAATCATCCCGTGGCATTGGAAAGCTTTACGGAGGCTCCCCCTGGCCCGCTGTCCCGTTACTGTGGATCTGTGGGCTTGCAATGAGATTCACTCTACTCTTTCCAAGCTTATCCTAAGGAATTATCTAAATGTCCAGCCAAGGCATAGGAGATACGAGAGCTGATCTGCATTTATAAAGGGCCTTAGATTTGCATTGGTGTGCACTGTGCTGCAAAGGAAAAGAAATCCTCACAAGCCTGGGTGGGTTTTCAGTGGGAAGCCCAGGAGTTTATAGAGGTGAACAGGAAGCACAGAGCCCATACATGGCAGTGGGCAGAAAAGTTTGCACGGATAAAGAGAACACTGGCCTCTGAAACAGCCAAGCCCAGCTGACTGGGTCAGTGTCACACATCGAACACTCCCATCATATGTATCAGTTAGTGCATAAATCATTCGACCACTCCAAAGTAATGGTGAGGTCACCAGAGGTCTTTCCCAGCCTTAATGACCCTGAGGTTGGCTCGGTTACAGCACGGTGGCAATAACGATTCTATGATTCTGAGGTGCAGAGAGAATGTGACTGAGCACGGCAGCACCGGCAAAGCTGCTGTGGCAGGGACGCATTCCCGCTGCATCCTGCTGACCCTGGGCACGCTCCAAGCACCCACACTGCTGTGCTCAGCCCCACGGTCACTGTCTCCTGCTGCTGGCTTGTCACAGATGTGGGCGTGGGTGCAGCAGAACTCGGTGCTAATGATAACACAGAGAAAAATCCTCCACTGGCGTTGTGGCCCAGCACTGAGGTATCAGGAAATGCCAGCAACATGAGTGCTTGTGCAACTGTAACTCAGCTCCTTTATGCATGGTGGGATGTGAGTGCTGGCTGTTTTTTTCCACCGAAGGATTTTTCATTTATTCTGCACAGATATTTTGGATAATGCCCTCATTCCTGTGGTGCTCTTAGAGTGGCAAGTGCTGAACACTCCTCATTACACTTGGAGTTGTGCTGAATGTGCAAAACATGGTAAAAATTACCAGTCTTCCAAAACTCCTGGTCTAGGTGCCTCAAATCTCAGAATCTGGATGTCCTCTTGTAGGTACTTATCCTGGTTCTGGCACATGTCTCTTCTCCAAGGCAAAATGAGGCAACATCAGTCTCCTACCTACTGCACAAGTTCTGGTGAGTGCAGTAATACCTGCAAAACCCTCGCTGTGTGAGGTACCTGTGGAAGATCTGTGGCTCTGCAGGCAGCCTGAGGCTGGAGCAGTGAGTCCTGAATAGCTGGAAAGGAAGCCCTAAACCTCTTGCCACTTCTGAAGGAGCCAGGGGTCCTGCAGAAAACCGAATGTTACTGCAGGCTGTCAGGGTTCCAGGTGTTCACAGAGCTGTGAGTCCCGTGCAGGACTTTTCAACTTTAATATTCTCTCATCGCTGGGTATTTGGTATTTTCCTTTCTAAATACATTTAAGTAATTAGCATAAAAATAGGACATGGAAAATATTTTCTGCTAATATGTGACATTTACAGCTTGTCTGCAACCAGTGGGCAGGGAGCCACCACTTGAGCAGAGATCTCCCCTGCCACAGGGCTCAGCCACCAAGGTCAATCCCACTCCCACTGTCTCTTTGTGCTTACCAGAGATCTGGCTTTTTCTATTCTCCCCAAAAACCATGCTGGCATTGGATGAGGACGTGATGGTGGGAGTGAAGCCTTTGCCTTTCCTGTCACTGTTGGGGCCATTGGGTTTGGGGCCTCCCAAGGTGGGCAGCCAGGCAGCCGTGTCCTCCTCTCTGGCAGTGCCCTGGCCCAGAGCAGCAAGGGGAGGTCAAGGCTGCGTTGCAAACAGGCACAATTTCAAATAAACAGGGTCTCAGTGTTAACACCTATGATTTATGTGCATTTTCAAAGCCCCACATGAACATCTTTTTAGCCCTTAAAACATCACTTTGAAGTATGTGATGTTCATTATCTCCCTTCTGTGGAGTAGGGAAGCTGACAGGTTTCAAATGAGATTTTAAATATCATATTGCAGCATGCACTGCAAAATCCTTTGTCACATTTGAGGGTGCAGCCATTCAAATCAGACAGATGTGATTATTTGGTTATTTACATGTGATGAGTTTCTTTGCTCTAACACACAGGTGTTAGAGCAAAACCCCAAAAGCAGATTATAAAAACAGTCTGGTAAAGGGTAGTGATTTTGGCAATGCAGAAGTGCTGCTTGCAGAGCAAGCCAGGCTCAGTGGCCCTGACTATTGTGCTGATGCCAGGGGCTGAGGGATGGACACATGGATGCGAGGCAGGTGCAATGCTCATGACACCCTTATGCCTCTCTGCAAGTCACAGTCAGAAGCACCCGCTGCTTCTTTGACGAGATGAGGGGATGGCCAACAATGCTGTACAATGCCTGAGCTTTTCTGGAATAGTGTCTGCTGAAATCATACACATGGTTTTTCTTCCTACTTGTTTCAAATACCCATGAGCATCCATGCTCCAAAGCATGGCCACATAAGGGGAGCAAGTACCTTCTTGGGAGAGAAGAGGGAGGTCAAGGAGCTGTCTGCTGTGGCAAAGATGGTTTACAGAAGAGAAACCAGAGGAAAAGTAGTTTCCCCTATCCTGAGGAGATGACACTTCCCTCTCCATCTCCTTCTGGAACATAGCAGCTCTGATGCTTTCTGTTGCCCTGATCCAGGCCATAGAGGGGGCAGGGAAACATTGCTAGATAATTTCAGAGGGATGCCAGTAGCCAGTAACTATGACCAGCTGGAAAAGACATTTTACTTTGAAGAGCATATGGAGAGCATTAGCAAGGGAGAGCACGTGCACTGCCATAGCCATGCTAGTTGGAATAAAAATATAAATATCAGCATTTTACATCTGACTCCTGGTTTTTGCAGGTTCTACACTTCCACAGCAATTAAAAAGTCAGGTGAGAGGGGAGTGTCAACATGAGGGCTGAGTGGATAAACCAATTTTCTGCCATTTGCATGGACTGGAGGAGGCGTGGAGGTGAAGGTTTTCAAAGTACCTGGCTCCCAGGAGTTACCTTTACAAAAGCCCTTGCCTCTGCAATGCCTGATGAGTGTGGTCTAGAAGGCTAAGGCAGGGCAGAGTACCTTGCTAGGTGTTTACTGTTTCTCTGCTCCCCTGGACACAATGACACTGGGAAGAGACATGTAGGGAAGGTGAACGAGAAGCTGTGGAAGGTGGAGGAGCAGAAGGATTTCTGAAATATGTCAGACAAACACATTTTGCCCGCAGCTGTGGTGTCTCTCTGAAACACTGAGCCACTGTTCTCTTCTACAGCGGGTTAGAAATCTGACTAATTCTGCTCATGGACTGGCCACCTTCAAGATTTATTTTTTGCTCTTTTTTTTTTCTGATGAAGTGCCCTCGTTGGTCTGCTTTTGGTGAAGTGCCAAGCAATTCGCATTAATTCGCCTGACCAGCTGTAAGAACCCGATTGCCCTCCTGCAGCCCTCATTACACACCCTCCCTGCTGATCCAAACACACAAAGGTCAGGAGGGTGAGCTCCAGAAAATTATAAGAGATACACCCTTAGCTGCTGTGCTGTGTCAGCTTGTTCTCTTGCATGTCTACACTGTATCTGCTGTTTGGTCTCCCAAGGAAAGACTGCTTCCCTTCTTCCAGAAAACAAAAGCATCAAGAAATCTCAGGGGAAATAAAATAGGTGAGGGGGGTTGATCCCTTCATGGACAACCCCTCATAGATCTTTATACCATGGACCTTTAAAAAGAAAATATTTCTTATTGTTATCAGTACTGGCTCATTCACAACATGTTGTTCACACACCCAGAATGTCCTTGACACTTGCGCTTGCTTGAGAAAGGTGCTGGCAGAACTGTTCCTGCAAAAGCCTGGTCTATGCAGGGCTTCCAGTGGTGTTTGCACTCTCACAGTGTTTCCACTGAGCCTTTAACACCATTACATATCCTGCTGCCACAGAGCAGCAGGGTGTTGTTCAGGGACTCAAGCTGAGTGACTGTTGGCCAACAGATGAGTTCTAGGCTGGAGTCCAGGAGCCAACATGTTGGTATCTTGCAAATTGTTCCCCCACCTTACTTCCCTGTTTCTGAGGATATTCAGCTTTCCAGACAGCAGCCTGTGTTTATCTTGTCTATAATGAGGAGTGCAGCTGTGGCTGTCCTCTTTGCTTTGGGTTCCCTTTCTTTTTTTTTTTTTTTTTTTTTTTGGTTTCCCTTTTTTTTTTTTTTTTTTTTTTTTTTTTTTTAAACCAATGTAAATGGAGTTGGGGAAAGAGCAAGAAAACTTAGAGGAATAATCCAAACCAACAACATGCTGTAAAGGGAAAGTGAGTTAGAAATTCACAGTTTCTCAATTAAATTAAAATGTTAGTTAAAAATCTATATAGAATAAAGATCCTGCTGCTCCCACAAATCCTCCTTTCGAAGTCAGTGGTTGAACATCCTATTGCTTTGGCAGTAAGAAGCACATAAATAGTGATGAAGATCTGGGCTATGAAAAATGCACCTGCTTAATTAGCAGCTTTCCCTGATGGCATTGCCAACTCCGAAATATGAACTTAAAATTTAAAAAGGCATCCAACAACCCCTGCATCAGTCCTCCTCCTATTCTCTGCTTTTTAGCAATAGGAAGATAGTGTGTTAAATGTGAGGGAGAATATACTGATGCATTGTCATCTTCCTGGTCTTTAGGCAGGCACTTTTAAAGTCTGTATTGTTGTTGACATCCAGGCCAGCAGTATCACACCACATTTCTGGGCGCTGTGCAGGAACAGCACAGTGTCCCTCCACTGGTTTGATAGTGCCATGCACTTATTAGCAATGGCATGTTACATTTGTGAACAGTGCACTGAAATATGATGGAAATATTTGATGACTCTGCAAGCTGAGGGTGATGCAAGGCTGGATTAACTGTGGCTCCATTCACCTGAAGCTTTTCATCCATCTTCCCTTTATTCTGACCCTCAAAGCCTAGTACAAAGCGTGTCACATGCTGGTAAAACCAACACCAGCTGATCTTGAAATAAGCTGATTTTCCTTGAAGCTTTCTGAAGCTCAGGCTGCATACACATTTAACATTCTGCATCCTTTTGGAAATGTTATGTTTCAGATACAGACACAGTGGTAGGAATGAAGAGTAGTGAACTTTGTTTAGGGCTTGTCAGCTGAGGCTCAGCAAGCAGCTAGCCAACATGGCCAGACAGGAGGCTTAGTAAGCCCAGACTGGATACAGGGGTGGGAGAAGTTGGTAGCAGAGCACTGGGTATCTTCAGCCCTTGCATCTTTTTTGGACACAGAAGTTGGTACATCACAGTTCTTGCCTTTTTCACCAGGAAGTATCTGCCAACACTTTTCTTTGTTGCTGGATCTGTGTATACATGAGCAGACCGTGTAGCCAGGAAAGCCAGGTGGGGGAGACATTATGAATTGGCTTATTAAGGGCAGAAAGGTGACTTTGCAAAGACCTGAATGTCATAAGGCACCATAATCTCTTCAGGCAAACAAACAGGATTTTTTTGTCAATTTGTGATCCTTTATGATATTGAGAGGGCACGGAGCTGCAGACTGTCCCTGATTTTCAGATGAATTGCTCCACTAATGTAAAAGATATTCTCATAATAGTCGCAAATTAGTTGATTGCTTAAAGTGCCAGAATCCTTAATGCTCTGCTATTTTAACATATGGAAATTGATTCAACACTTATCATCTATTTAGAGATGTAAATTTATTGAAAAAGATGCCACTTCTTAAGCTTTAGGCAAGCTCTGATACTTAGCTTTCTGGGCACAAGCAGGTTTTTACGAGGAATTACGATTTTAACTGCAGCGATTTACTTTCCTTCTGAAGGAGGGGAGAAGAAGTGGAAAATTGACTGTATTGTCTATGAGGGAAAAAAAAGGTACTGGTACAAGCACTGGTGTGAACTGACACAGATAGGGCAGTATCTGGCACATCATACCCTGAGGATCTTTTCCCAAGCACAGCAGTGGCCCAGACTTGCCCCAACTTCTGCTGCTCTGTAAGTCTACACTGATGTTGGAAGCATCCCTTATTTCTGACACAGTCACTTGCTTTAGGGGAAGAGTAGTGAAAAACCGAGCACAGGCAGTGATAGCAATGACATTGGCCAGGTCAACACCCCATGGAAAACAAAGCTGCCCTCCTTTCCAAGGTTAGCCTAAGCTTCTAAAAGCAAACAGCCTCAGTCTCTTGGGATGCCTTCCTGCACCGGCAAGCCCTGTGCTGATGTCATGGGCATGAAGCTGCTGATAGGATTAGATGGGAAATTCTGGAGCCTGGTCCTAACTGTGCTTTCGATTTGGCATAGTCACTTAGCACCTTATAAGATGGAGATTTGTATGTATTAATTAGGAATACTGTTCATTCCTTAGAGCTTGTGAAACTGAGAGTTTCTCATGTGGAAAAAGATCTTTTTTTTTTTAATGGTTATCTTAGGTATTTGATCCTGTGTTATTATTATTCAGTATGATTCATATATTAATGCAATACCAATAATGTCTCCATAAGGCCTGATATTATGCTTCTGGGATTAAGCAGTATTTCTTAATGTGTTTCTTATCCCAGTATTTTTGCGGAGAAGCTGGAATTGGGCCAGTTCACACAATATGCCTACACATTAGTAGTTAGCCCAGGTCAGGAGAGCACTTACAAAGTGAATGCCCCAATCATCCCTACTTACCCTGCTGTGGTTTGCATCATGAAGAGGGCACAAGAGGTGGCTTCCTCTCAGATGAAAGGTGGACAGTTTGCACATTTCAATCTCAGCATTCTCCTGCATTATGGATCTGCTCCCAGGCTGTACTACTTGCTAGCACAGACACAGCTGCAGTATATTTATTGCACCTTAAAATCTCTTGATGGCATTTGGGAGGTGAGTTCAGTGGCTGGATTAATTAATCACCAAGGCTGGTATTTTTACTGGCTAATGGTTAATCAGGGACCTTATTTTCTAGTTTACACCATTTGTTTATGATGTTGAGTCCACCCTCAGTAGCATGGAAGAAAACTCTGGCTCTGTTTCTGAGGTAAAGCATCTTAGTGTCTTGCATAAACCTGAAAAATTAATTTGGAGTAAGACAGGGTTATAACATAGCTGGCTTTGGAAGTCACTTCTTGGGGTCTGGCTCAATCAGAATCTTTATTCCCAGTGGGAACTTGTGATGTCCCTTGTCTTAAGACTCACTAGCTCCACTTTGAAAAAAGCAGGAAACCACCACAGCCTGCAGCTGCTGAGTGGCCCCATCCCTTACCCTTCCCTTCTGCCATCACTGTCCAGTGATCCCAGACCCAACTAACTCTCTCTCTTCCCTAATTACAATGACTGCAAACCTAAATATAACACTTCTTAGATCGTGGAGGAGAGTAACCAGTAACTTCCAGGGCATTCAAAGCTTCTCCACCCTATAGGTGACCTCTCACCTTGGTTGTGCTGGGCTGCTATGAGGCTGTGGTGTGACTCAGCTGACAGAACACTGTGGGTGCCATCACTGGATGGTCTCTCACCTTTGTGTCCTCTCCACCTCAGTCCCATCAATGGCCTGGCTGTCATCTCTGTGCAAACCGCTCCCAAACATCTCCCATTCAGCTTCCCAATGCACATGCGGCACAGCCTGTGACTCCAGTGTAATTGACCATTTTGGTACATGTCCCATACACTTTCCCAATTTTTTGTCATCTTTGTTATATGTGATGAGCATGCAGGGCTCGTATCACAGGGTCTGTGTTCCTGGCAGAATATCACAATCTTGATGCTTATTTGAAGCACTGCAGTAAAACCCATGATGCTCACTGAAGTATTTGCTAGCTGTTTTCCTGAGCAGGTGCTTGTTCAGTTTTGTTAGTGTTGTCAATGTCTGGCCGTAGGAAAGTGTTAAGGAGGTGTCAGAGCTATGGAGGAAAAAGCCAATTCCCAAGTTATGGAGGGGTGATGGCAGAATTTATGGGCTGACAGGGGTGGCAAGGAGCAGACAATTATATCTTATTGGCAGCACGCAGGGCATGTTTTCCTTCAGAGCTGACCCTGTACAAGTGTGCCTCAAAGATTTTTCACGCAACATCCTACAACAAAGCTAGCTGGTCTGGGAAGAAACACAGGTCAACATTTTCATGTAAAACCTTCAACATGATATTTAGTGCATTTGTACGCTCTGCCCTTCACAAAGCCCTATTTTTACAAAAGATTATGAGAATTAAAATCTCAGTCAGAAGTACCAGAACCTACAGGTTCTGTGGGATTTCAAGTCAGATTCATGTAATTCCTTCTGAGATATCCCATCAGTTGTCTCATTTATTTGTCAATGCCATTTAAAAAGCATGCAGCACACAGAAGAACAAAACATGTCAGCCTCACTCCAGTCCCTGCTTCCCCCAGCATCTGCCTAAAAAGTTAGGGAAGTGTGGGTACCCCCACTACACAGGGCACACAAAAACTCACTGACAACACTAAACGAAACAAGGCAAATCATCCCCTCAAAACTCTTGAACAAATCCCTTTACCAAGATATTTTCAACCTAATTTTTCTCCAACCTCCACTCTTCCCAGCCACAGGGCAATGGTAGCAGTGAATTTTGTGTTCAGTTTACAACAGTGCTGTGAGATCAAGTCAGGCTAGTCTGAGCCATGGCTCCATAACAGCATCCTCAACATATGCAGCATCAGCTTGAGGTCTTTCACCCTCTGTCATCTTGCCCTTTCTTTCTCTTGTCCAAAGGAATACTGTTTAGTCCTATAAAGGCAAAGACAAGGAGGGAGAGGAAGATGGGTCTGTTCACAAGGTCTTTGTCATTTACAGTAAGTTTAGAGCAAGGGTGAATACAGCCAGTGCATTTGTAATGTTTCAACACCTACCCCCTTTCCTGTAAATTCCTGCAGGATTTTTTGGCAGCAGAAAGCATAACTATGCTCGAAGTAATGGAATGACAAAAGAAAGAAAGGAAGGGAGTGTAAGCAGTGGGAATAGGAAGCAATAGCTAAACAGAGACTTTTCCATTTATATACACACCCTTCTCACATAAACCAGAGGCAGCTGTTGCCTAACTGACTATTAGTTTTGTTAATCATCTTATCCTCTGAGAACAGTGTTTGGGTATAGGATCAACAACTTTCAGTTCACGTCTGTCCCCAACATGGCAGCTTTTGTTTGTGAGGCAAACATCAGCAATACTTTTCCTTTTGATAGCACACATATTTGTGTGGGTATAATGAACTGTAAATAACCAGACAGACCCAAGATATCGTCATTCATCGTCAGCAGGTGAATCCACAGTTATCATGAGAAGCCTTCATCCCATCAAGATGCCCATTCCTGGGCAGCTGTGTTTTCCACAGGATCTCTCTGATTCAGCAGCTAGCACACTGACTAATGAAGCACTGGCAGTTACTGAAAATAAGTGTTCTCC
Source organism: Illadopsis cleaveri (assembly GCA_013399915.1). NCBI lineage: Eukaryota > Metazoa > Chordata > Aves > Passeriformes > Timaliidae > Illadopsis > Illadopsis cleaveri. The sequence goes on along the minus strand of VXBB01005517.1, from coordinate 944,937 downwards.
AACACATGCACTTCCAGGCTATGTTTCTCTTAGTTTTCAAATAAAAATAAAAATAAAAAAGAGTAGATGTGCAGAGATTGTTGAACTTTTGGGGAGTTTTTTGACAACTCAAGTAAATGGACTTTGAAGGAGAAAAAAAGACTGTAAAGCCTGGCACATCAAACTCTTTCTATACATATCTATAAACAGGCCTATATCTAGTCTATAATACAGGAAACTGCAAATCAACTAAGGCAGAGCATCTTCAAAATAGATGTGCTACCCACAGTCAAATGCAGAGCTATTCCGAGACATGCTGAAGAAAACCCTTTTTCCATCAGTCTGCCTTCTCCACAAAATGAGCTCAGCCAAGACTTGTGAGAGGAGGGGGATGCTTTGGTGGAATGAGAAAGGGCAGTGCCACCCACTCTCACACAAGTGACTCTCATCAGGTGACTGGGTCACCTTTTGCCCGGAGGTGGCTGTTCCTGTGGTTTAGCTGGAGTGACTCAAGCCGTGCCTGCTGGCAGGGCTGGTCAGCCCTTAGGGCTGGAATAAGGGCAGAGATGGGTGGAAGTTTTTCTGCACGTGATTAAAATCTGAAACATGAGCTTAGGCATTGCTGCAATTGTATTTTAAGACATCCTACCTGGACAAGCAGATGACTGAATTTGCCCCTTTGGAAACCAAGTGTTTTTATTTAAAAAAAAAAAAAAAAAGAAAAAAAAAAAAAAGTAACAATATTTGAAATTGTGACAATCTACTTGAATCAAATCATTTTTGTTTATTACTCCTACAGCAATTCTAGCTATGGGAAGTCTTAAGCAGGCCAAGTTTCCTGCTGAAGTTCAAGGAAAGCCAAACCACTGGAATGGATGAAGTCACTGAACAGAAGAAACCATGAGAAACCAAAGCTGCCTTGAACTGCTCACCCTGCTGTGGCCAGCAGGCAGCTCTCCATGAATGCAAAGAAATCCTTAGTTTCAGTTCATTCTCATAATTGTACTCCACATACACTGTTAATGCACATTTTAACTAACTGGCATATAAAAGACATTCCTGCTTTATGTGGAAAAATTACTGTGTGGTGATAAAATGTGCTCGTGCTAAAATCCTGCAGGATTAGAACCTACCACAAATAATCAAGAATACTTTATTTCATTAACAGGCTTAATGAAAAGATTTTAGTCAACTTATTTCTTCAGCATGTTAAATATATTGGTAACTAATTAAGAAAATTCTAAATAATTGTTTGGATTACATTTTCCATCCAAATGAAACTTACTGCAAATTATGAACCAATGAACAGGCATCTAATGGGAACAGGTAGACAATGTTTAGTGTCTCTTAATACATGAAACATGAAATTTCAAGGGCCTCAATCAAAATGTCAGGCTGGCAATGGCTTTAAAACACATATGTGTTCAGAAAAAATCAACATATTGTTGCTGGCGACGGCAGCCACCTCTTCTGATACTATCAGTTGCCTACTGCATGTTTCACCTTCACAAATTACATTCCTGGTACCTGAGAACTGTGGGAAGGGTGGAGATGCCAGAGAGCTCCCCAGGCAGGAGATGCCAGGAGCGGCTTGGGACAATGGGAGGCAGGGAGGGGCTGGTGACATACTCACAGGGACTGGCTGGCTCACACCCTGGAGCAGGCTGTGGTTACTCACCTGGGTGTGGAAAAGGCCACATAAACAGCTCACTAACAACAGGGCACCCTTGATATGTTCTGTCTGAGGGGGATGCAAAGCACAGCCAAGCGGAGTTCAAAAGTGGTGCAAGTTGTGTGAAAATATGTTAATTTGGTTACCAACAAACAGAGAGGGGGAAAAAATCTGTCAGGGAGGGATGAGCAGGAAAACATTGCCTAGAGTACAAAAACAAGGCAGAAATCGATTATCTGAATGAAGCTTTCCCCACTGCTGATCTAATCAGCAATTAAAGCAGCGATTCAAATCAATGTAGCCCGGTGCTATCTTACCCTCTAAAATTTCATATCTTTCATTTACACATAATTAATAAACTTCCTATGACATGTGATGGATTTTAGAGTGCATGAGAAGGCAGTGGATGGTAAGCAATGAAAATGCTGCACTCTGCTGCTTTTCCATTTGAGTGCAAATAGTATCAACAGAACTCAGGCATTCACTCCAGTAATGGGGAAATGGCATCAGAAAAATGTCTCCCTGCTTATTCAGATCTTTAGCTGGGGAGAGTCAGGAGCAGCATTAACATTTATAGACTGCAAACCATACCAGGCAGATATCCTGTACCAAAGTGTGAAATCCCAAACTGGTACAAGCTTGTTAAAACAGACCATTTTTACTGTCAGAGGAGGAACAGGTAAAAAGAAAGAGAAAAGAAAAAAAAAACAAAAAGAAGAGCAATTGTGGCTTTTCATCAAGTGTATTTCATAATTGTCCATTAAAATACATACCTACATCACAAAACACTTTAAAAAAACCAAGTACTTTTGAATGTATGTACAATAATGCAAAAATATGCCTAAATATGTATCTAATGCAAAAAAATAAACCATTTAATAAAATCTCCCTTCAAATGTCCCCTTGCTCTTCAACACGTTAAAAAAAAGGACAGAGCTCAGTAAACAAACAGGAGTTAAAACACAAACTAACAGATGAGAGCAGTGCAAAGCTGACTTCTGAGAATGGAGAGGCATCTGATTCAGCTTCCCATTCCCCAGGATTACACCACAACTATGGTGCAACTTCTCCTATGTCAGCAGAATTTTAAAAAGTCACCCTGGTGTTCAAACTCTAAGAGGCTGCCTATGGCACTCATTTTCCATGTGAGCAAAAAAGTTAATGATAATCCAGCTAAGCACCCTTTAAACCCCCTTTAAACAGGGGTGAATTTCACCGTAGGCAAATCTTTCCTGTTCTGTGTCCTCCTGCCAAGCACAAAGAGGTCTCGTCCAATTAACAATATAAAGTCTACCTTGACAACTGTGGCATGAGAGACTTCTGCTGTTTCATGGCTACTTGTTTAGTTACCTCTTCTTTCTGCATTCTCTAGGAAACTGAAAAGAGGGCTCCAGTCTTAGAATTTCAGTAAGTCAAATATTTTGCATTTGTGGCATTGCAATGTCACTAGCAGTTGGACTTGTGAGTGTTTCTGAAGACTAGGAATGAATGTCTGAGTTAAATGAGACCCTTCAGTTTCTAAAGAGAATGCTGATCTGATTCTTACTTGGATGAGTTTAGGTGATTGATGTGTATCCTTTATCTTGCTAGAGTCACTGCCCTCAGAGCACTGCAGGCTGTATGTGACACACATATCTTGTTTGCAGAAGCAGTCTGAGGAGGTTTCAGTATTGCTCCCTACAGGGAAGGTGGCAGGAACTGAAGCATGATTTAAAAAACCTGCTTATAAGGCACTGGTGCAGCAAGGTTTGTGATGAACATAGTTTAATCATTCCTATCTTCCAACTGTTTAAAAGTCAGTCTATTAAATCAACCATAAATAGCAATAAAAAGGCATTAGAAAAGTCCCAAACCAAAGAAATCAATTTAGTATTGAAACTTAATTTATGGCAGTCCCACTTCAGTGCACACAGTAGCTCCTGCATGTTTTTTTAAACTCATTGTAGGCACATGCTCACCCTATATACAAAAGTCCCCTGACAAAGTCATGATGTGCTGAACATCTCCTACAAACAAGAAATTTTTAGATGCCCTCATATAGTTACATGTTAAACTTAGAGATGGTGGACAGGAATATACATTGGCTCACCCACTGTACATATCTATTCAAAGCTTTAACAGAATAAGAATATACACAATATATACACGTAATTCACACAGTAAAACAGTCCTCAACATCTGCAATTTTGTAGGGCTATGCATTTCTTCTATTAAAATTCCACACATGGAACTATCTCTGTGCCAGCTCCTCTTCACAAGCAATAGGATCACTTCAAGGTAAATTAGTTCTTCATGTATATGTAACAGAAACAGCAAAAGCTCAGCTTCTAGTCATCACTGTCACTCCCAGACTCACTCAACTGCAAGTCATTTCCTATGGAAAACAAAAACCAACAAAACACAACAAGTGAGTAGGTGTTAATTCATGGCAATCAAACCAAAGAACAGTCACATTTACACTGGAAGATTTAAATAAGAGTAACACATTAAATGAATGCAAACATCATCTGTGATTTAATGAAACTGCCCGAGAACATCAAGAGCTGCATGGGCCTAATACACAGCTGGATCCAGGCCAAACCAAGCATCCTTGTCTCCAGAGCCACCAAAGGTGCTCCCTGGGGGGACAACAGCCCTCTCCATGCTAGCAGCTGCAGAAAGCATTTCACAGCCTCCACCCACCCATATATGGCTTTGAGACAAGGCATTGGGGAATTCTTTGGCTTTCTTTACCCTTTAAAAACAGATTTCTTTTTGACTCAAGGCCATTTGGGTACCCAAGGCAAGGCCTCCACATATCAATAAACCAAAAGGACTGTTAAAGCCATCACAACTCAAGGCTGAACTAAGCTGACAAGTGCTGTGACAGTGAAGGCCCCCCTCCAAAGTGCAGAGATTGGATGAAAGCCCAGGATATGAATCCAGCCTACTGGCTCTGATGCTGTTTTGCAGAACACTTGTGATTTGGTGAGGTAGAGGGGATAAAAAGGGGCAAGAATCATGCTTGTTTTCTGATAATTGAAGCTAACTCTTCCAGCATTCTCCCACCACCCTCTTCTCAAAACAGCTGCAGGGCATCTATTCAACAGCTATGCCCAGGATTTCTTCATCTTCTCTTCCCTTTTACCAAACAAGAACTTGCATTAGGGGTGATTCTCCCCACAGCTAAAGTATTTTAAACCCAAAGGCAAAAAGCATTGCATGAAGGGAGGAGCTACCCTAGTAGTTCCCAGATTCTCCTGCAGTCAGAGGCTTCAGATCATTAAACCCATGCAGTATTGTTGTCGTGGAGAAGCAGGGAGGAGGCTGCTCACAACCAGAACAGGGAAATGGACACAGTCCTAATGACTTTGCTGAACTTTGGAGTTCACTTAGTCCTTCATTACTGGCAGGAAGACTGACAGCCCTCTAAGTCTTCCAGCAGGGCTTTTTGGTGTGGTCTGTACAATATGCTTATCTTCTCAAAGCTGGAAACCCTACACATATTTGTATTCAGACTCCACCAGTTCCCTATGAATGGGTGCCAAGAGATGCGTGCAAACATTCCTCAGGAGGAATTAAGACCAATTCATAGTAATTGCAAATGCAATATTTTAACTCCACCGAGATAGAATATACCTGATGTAGCATAAGGAAAGAGCACCACAGATGCACACCATGTCCCCAGAGAGAGTCTCATGGGACAGAACAATGCTTTTAAAATGTTTCTGACACTTTTTAAAGGGTGAAGTGAGCTTATACTGATTCAATGCTTGCAACACCATAATTTTAATTTAAATTTCCCTTCAAAATATAGTATTTGTGAAAATACAAGTGAGACCAACACAATAAAAATGCTGACAAAGCAATACTAAAGACCACAGAGACTGCACTGAGGAATCCAGGACAGTCTCGTGCCATTCACAGTTCTTTACAGACCTTTAACTGACGTGTCAACCCCACTATTTCCATTTAATCTGTGTATTCACATGAAAATAATTCCCATCCTCCAGTGCACCAGATCTTCCCACACCAGTGGCTACTTGGAGGCCTGAATCAAGATCCGACAGGGCCGATGGAGGCCACTGCACTGATGTCCTCAGGCTTTCCACACCTTCAGACAAGTCTCAGCCCCCTGTTCATAAAATCTGCCCATGTATTTCAGCCAGTGCTACTCCCTGGGACTACTATTTGGCAAAAGGCATTTCACAAAGTTAGCCTAACATGCTAAGAAAATGAGTGGTCATAATCAGCTTTCACCAGTGGTAAGACACAAGCATTTACTTACGGAGCGTGTTCATGAGCTGATTGTTTCCTTGTGGCCTGCTGGTGCCATTAGCAACAGCATTCCTGTTGTTATACTGCTGGTGTGGTGGCTGGGAAGGGGAAACATGTGCTGCCTCTTCCCCCTCACTGCTGGAGCTTTCATCTTCACTCCCAGATGAGCTTTCTGAATCTGATGAGCTGCTTCCACTGCTGCTGCTCATCTGCTCAATAATTTCAACCTCCGCTCTCAGCTCTGAAATAAAAAGGAATTCATCTGGTTGATACCATAAACAGGGCCCCATGGAATTTTGGAAAAGAATGTGGAAATGCAATAGTTTTGTCAAGTATAGTTTATCACACCAAAATATCTCACATGAAAGAGCGGGACAGGAAGGGAAAGCAAAAAATTCTGAAAACTTTTTTACTTATTGCTGTAGCTAAATTTAAAGAAGCAACAGCATAGGTTAGTATCATAAAACCTTCACTTTCACACTTATTCTTCTTATACTTCACATTCCTGAAAGCACTTTCAGCTTCATTATTTTTGACAGGCTATATTGTCTGCGTACAAAGTAAGCACATTAACTGATTGAGGAAATCTAAATCTGAATTGTTAGATGCTGGTGACATTTAGGCCTTGGGAAAACACAAGAAATGGTGTGTGGCGGGGTGAGTACATGGACATGGGCAAATGATCACTACAGAAACTGCCTTGACTTCAGATAATGTATGGAACTGCTTCAGCAGTCACACAGTCCATTGTAAACAAACTTCAGAAGCAGATGGATGACATCAAATAACTTCGCAGGAGGACAGATGAGAATAGCTGAGAATTTTCACATACTGGGGAGTGGCAAAAATACCATAACCTGCTATAGAGCTTGCAAGTAGCCAGGAAATAATGAAACTAGGAAGTTATACAACTCAAGACACTGCCCAGTTTAGGGTTCCCAGTGCAAAGAAACACTGAACACCATGACAGCACCACAACAGCCTCATCAGCAACAGCTAGTGTTGGCTGAATGACTGGTTACTAAAGAGCTATTAAGGCATGTCACCCCAAATTACACAATATTGTTACATTTGTAATAATTATAAGTGGCCTAAACACTAGTAGAGGACAACTCTTTTGTATCTACCCACAAGTCTGAGTATCTAATGACTCAGTTCATCTTGGCAGGTTTCCATGAGAGAACAACATCCACACGTGTATTAAGCATGTGAAACCCTCAAAATTTAGGCTTCTGTTGAGCGACCAGTTCTATACCCACAGGGTTAAAACTCAGTGCTTGCCCTGGAAACTCACAGACTAAAGGGACAAGAATGAAAGAAGGGAGAGATGAGGTATTATTATCACCCCTACTTAACAAATGGAGAACTGATGCTGGGAGTAATTCATGTTAGGTCAGATGTGTGTCAAGAGTCCCTTTTTAATAAGACTCATTTTCTTTGGGTTGCCTAAAATAAAGAGTAACAGCTAAGGTCTCAGCCTCCACAATGTCTGCTGCAGAGAATTCCTCTAACTCAGCATGCATTAGTTTGAGAGATTGTGTTTTCTTTTGCCAAATTCAAAATCACTATTTTTCACTTTCAAGGTTTAGAGCTCAATTCCAAGTGTTGTAGTTATACCCTAGCTGGGTATTTAAGCATAGCAGTGTTGTTTCCCCAATTTTTTTTCCTAAATCTAGATTCCTGCCTATACCATCTGTGCTCTCTGTAGTTTACCAGTATGCCAGGTAAAACCTGCTCTTTCAGCTTGAAGACTTAGTACAAGAGACCATTGGAAGAGAAAGAAAATATGATTCAACAGAATCATATATTGATCCAACAGGCCAACAGAAGATACTACTTTGTACTGCAATATCTTTCTCCCTTATTGCCTCTCAACACAGTCTTGCAGGCTTTAAAAATACATTTCAGTCTTGGAGTCTGATACACAAACAAATGAGCACCTGTGAGTCACTGTTCTCAGCCTACCCATATGGAGGGTTTCATATTATAAATGTTCCTTGTGTTTAAAGCTAAGAAATTAATAGGAGAAAGCTATAGGAAAGGTAACCAGGAATAAGGGTACTTTCTCTGTAAAATGCTCAGGTTTAAACTTTTTTCCTCCCAGCTTAATGATGTAAAATCTCTACATTCTTCTAGTGATGGAGTTGTTAGTTGCAAATGACAGTGATGATAATACATTTTTAGAATATCCTGGATTGCAGCAAGCACAATCACCTTTCACAGTCCATACTGCAAAAAGATACAACAGACAAGTCTAATACAGGACAAGTGCCTGGAAATTGCACATGTATGTCTACAGAGCTGGAGTCTGCAGCTGAAATGGAGGAACGCTGGCACAGGGACTTAGAACATAGAGCCCACATGCAAAATAGAGTGGAGAAGGTGAAGTGATCTTAGGCATTGGTGGTGAGAGGGAAAAGTTAAAAACACACTGCAGAGAACTAGAAAAGAAAAACTCTAAGCAAGAAGTGAGGACTCTGTACAGCAGGTGAGGAGATAACTGAAGGAAGTGATGCTGTCTGACCAATGGAAAAGGAAGATTAGCCTTAGCCTGGCCAATTTTAAACAGAATGGGAGATTAGTGTGAGAATGAAGAATGGGAGGTTTTTGCTGGGGAAGCAGAAAACTAAGAGCCCATAGAAGAGGTTTGGTTATGAGAAGGAATGAGAGAATGCCTTAAAGTAGTGCTAAAGCCCACTATGCTGAACAGAGGCAAGAAAAAGCAAAACAGAACCTATATCACAAGCTTCAAGGACTGGGAAGTAAAGGCTGCTATCAGTGACAGTGGTCACGGGTAGAAACTTGGTCAGAGCCCATCTTGCAGTCACAAGCTTTTGCCTCACAGGCTGATAGCTTCCTCTCAGATCTCTGTTGTCTCTTGTTCCTTGAGCCCAGAGTTCTAAACATCTTATATGAGCAGATGAGAGAAAAGCAATTGTTTTCACTACTGTTCTGGTGGCTGCTGCACCACTAGAAGTCTGTCAAGAGAAATTTAGCAGGACTACTAAGGAATTCTGTTCAAAACACTCCTGTCTCACAATGCCAGTGACTAAGCCAATGATGACATCAAAGCCTTATAGGAAAAAACATGTCTGCTTTAGGATGGTTATATTTTTCATTTTCCCATTTGACTGCTATGCTTAGTACAGTTATAGGTACTGAAGACGTGGGTTAAACATTTCCTTGTGGTGCTTCCAATAAAAATAGTTGTGTGTATATGTGTACATATATTCTAAGTTGAACAATGGAAGAATTTGACCTTTCCTAGATTTTCTGCACTGTAAGGTCAAACATCTCACATCCACACACTTTTGCAGTTTAAAAGGTGACAAGAGCCAGGATGTGCAGCAGTTACTTTTAAAAAAGCTTTTCATACAGCACAGTTTCCAACACTTGCCTTAATTGAGTCTACATCATCCGAAAAGGCTATCACTAGTCTGAGAACCTTAACTTCTCTATATTTCATGCTACAGCTGTAAAATTTCTTCCAAGAAGACAAAAAGACTGTTTTACACTGTCAGGCAATGCAGGTTTTAGAGTAAAAAAAAAAATTAAAAATTCAAGGTCAGAAATCATTATCCAAACAGAACAACCTTTCTCAACAGGGCTGTCTTCTGTATATATTCAGTCACAAATACCATAACAGTGTTTAACTGTCCCTACTTCTTTTCTCAATTCCAATAGGTTACACAGATTTTTTAACCAAAGCCTTAACCTTAGGTTGCAAGAATACCAAGGACTTCCAGAAAAAAGTCATTCAGCTTTAGGGAGGATTAAGTTTGAATGTCTATAGCAGAAGACTTACTGTTAATAATAGAATGCAGAGTGGAGAAATCAACTTGATACTGGCACCCTGAGCATGTGGGGATGGCAGCTAGAAGAGGCACTATTTTATATTGATGTGAAGAAAATTTGACTGAGGTGTTCTTGAGAGACAAACACAGTGCTATGGCATCATCTTCACACACTTCAGCTATATTCCAGGTAAGTAAAATCTGCTCAGATTTTTAAGCACTGAGTCTTGAAACCTGAAATATATTTCTGTGTGTTTTTTCTCAAACGTTGTAATTATGTCAATATTATTGACATATATCAATATGTTGCATGCTGTAATATTTCAATATTATTGGAATATATCAATATGTTGCATGCTGCAATTATGTCAACACTGTTAAAAACATTTCTGCTGTGGTCAAATATGTCTGATAAATGTAATTTATTTTGTGCAAATAAATGGCTGTATTGTGGCATATGTGTGCAAATGTGTCTTACCACACCCCTAAGTAGGGCATACTGGAAGTAAGAGTGTCAAGGTGCCAGAGATCCTTCCAAGCACCTTCTTCGGGAATTTTAAGTTCTGTGCTGTGTTCATTAAACAAAACCCACAGAATTTCAGCTGTTTATCTTTCTTTCATACAGAGGAAGTACTTCAGCCAAAACAAAAGCTACTACTTGAATGGAAACAGCACAGGCTCTTCAGAACTTACAAGTCTGTTTTCATAAAAACACACATTAAGGGAAAGTAACGGGATTGCAGACTACCTTACAGCTTTTACAGGTCATTGTCTACACTTCATTGTGGAATGGTGCCACTTTAATTCTACCTTTTTAAAGTAGGTTCTTATGATATAAATGGTTTAGCAATGTCAACACTCCAGATCATCAGTGCTGAAAAAAGTTATAGACTGTAAGCAAAAATCACCCCTGCCCAGGCTTTTGACTCTTCTGGAGCCTTGCATAACTCTCCCTGTAAAGCACCGAATTAAAGTTCTATTTTTAGTACAAGTCAGGTGCTCCAATCCTTGATTTTGGAAACAAAACCCCACAGGTTATGTATTTGGAGGTACTTTCATATAAAATATTATCAGGTAACAAAAAAAATACTAGGACAGCTCTGAACAATATGACATACTTTAGACCACTAGAAAATTATCTTTTAGAATAGGTGTCACCCCAGACAAATGTAATTATTTTACTGTAATACAACCTTTACAAATTGCTGTACATATACAAAAGAGTTAAGTAAGGTTAAGTAACCTATTACACCCTACAGGAAAAGACATTTAAAATCCACAACTGATTCAATTAAAAAAATTGATATATCACCTATTATTTTTTTTTCCTTACCTATTATACAGAAAATAAAAATAAATAATAATAAAAATAATGCAGCTAAGGGAACTGTAGCTAACAGAATCTCTCAGACGTTGATTCTGGCTGCTGACTAGCATCCAAGTATTGAAAACACTACTGCTGCAGAAAAGTGAGACCAGTCAGCACCTATGCAAACACAGAGCTTAGCAGCAAAAATGTCACCTAGTGATTACCATGAACTGAAAAAATACCCTGCTGAGTAATTAACTTCATCTGGGCAATTAACATAGGCTAAGTCTACAGACAAAAATAGCTATATGGGACAGAGAANTACCCTGCTGAGTAATTAACTTCATCTGGGCAATTAACATAGGCTAAGTCTACAGACAAAAATAGCTATTTGGGACAGAGAAAAAAGAAAAAAACCCAGGAAAAAAAAAAAAAGCAGACAGAAAGAACAAGCTTAAAATAAAATAACTGTGTCTGGTGCCAGTGCCAGAGAAGAATCAAATGAAAATTTTAAGTCTTCTTTATCCTGACTGTATTATCCACAGCAAAACCAGGTACCACATCAGTAGGAAAAGAAGGGCATGGGCAAAGAAAGTGCATCCTACCCACAGTAGAACACTATGACAAAGTGCTGCTTGAGCAGAAGAGTGAGTTGAGCCAATCATTCCTTTAAGGTACTTTTTTCATAGAACTTAACAGCCATATGGCAGATGTGTCAAAGCTGCAAAGGAGTGGTTGTGGAAGAGGACAAGCTGCAGGTTTGTTCACTCTCTCCTTCCTCCCCTACTAGCACTGCTTGGCATAGTGCAAGCTTGTCTTGTGCTGGGAACACAGCTGCCTAGCCCTTCCATCCCACCAACCTTACTCAGTGCAGGGTAACTTTCTCCAAGTGACTTGAGTTGCATAATGAGACCTTGGACCATGGGGCTTTGTTATCGCTGTTGTGGTGGCCTAAGACACCCGTGCAATTGGTCCAGCACTGAGCTACAGGTTTCTGAATTCACACTGATTTTTTTTTTCTTCATTTCAGAACAGAGAAATAATTTGGAAGAGAGAAAATTATCCAGAAAGAGGAAGTTTTCTTATGCCAGAGAAGATGACAGTATAAATATCTATTCTAGTAGAAGAGAATAAATAATCACTTCAATAAGATGAATAAAGAAACAAGATATAAGGAAGACAACATAGCTGTCAAGCGCTGAATGTTTTTAGAAATTGCACAGCTATAGTTTTTATTATAAAGAAGAAGACAAAATCAACCAAAACTTAAGAAACTACAAACCCTTCTTTACCTCTCTTGATATCATCCAGCTGAGGTTCTGGTGAAGGATTATCCTTCAAAGGAGAAGTTTTAGGTCCAACTGCTGGCTTGGTTGGGGCTCTGAACTGTGAAGGAGGCTGAGTTGCTCGGGCAGACTGTTGCTCTATTCGGGCCTGGATCTTACTGCTGCCCTCTGCTCTGAAGAAACAACCAGACACATTCAGTGGTACTGTGCAACTATGTCCAGCTTTTTCAATATCCTCATGCTAATGCATCATCTGTGACTTCCTTTTGTACAGATCTCTACTTTGGTTTACAAAGATGAAGAGTGAATTACAGCCTTCTGTATACAACACTTACTTTTAATAACAAAGAAACATACAACTACACTGCAACACCCTTACAAAATGTATTTTCAAATCCAGATGTGGTTCAGTGATGCCAAATTCTCTACTTGAACAACACTGAAGGCTTTAACTTAGCAATTACTATTTTTGTTTTTTAAAAAAGAATAATCAATCATAGTAATTTAAAGTAACTACAAATCCATTTACAACAAAATCCTGCTTAAAACGATCACAGCAGAAGAAACAATTTTCTCACTTGCAATTAAATCATCTCAAACTGAACTCTCTTAGAGGTCAACTTGACTAGAGTAATCATTCTTAGTGCTAAATACAGCATACAAACATTTAATTTGTGGTTTTTATCCATCTGCTGTTAGCCCTTCAAAACAGTTTAAGCTGTTTCCTTAACAGAAAATAGTCTCCAGAATAACACTATGCCAACCTGTTCAATTCAAACCAGGTATTTCTGCCTTTTACTGAACTTCTGATGTGATTGAGATTGCAGAACAATCAATACCCTTGGCAGAAAAAGAAACACAAAAAACCAACCACAAATCCAAAATAGGTTCCCTTACGGTATACCATAAGGTTAAAGGGTGTGGTGTATTTATTGCATAACACCAAAGTCTTTGGGGTTATGGCTTTATGCAGTGCAGCACAGAAGCAGCTTATGGATATTAGAGCCCAGTTTCTGTTCTAGGAGGGTCCCAGCTCAGCAGTGTTACATTTTGTGTCTGGAAACTAATCCCTCTGAGAGATAAGTTAAACTAACCCATGCCGAACTTCCTAGGAATTCACCTAAACCACCTGTGGTACCAGGGCTGGTACATGGAGCATTTACTGGGCTATCTCTATGCCTCAGTGAACTCCAGATTCAGCCTCACACAGAACCCCTCTTCATTCATCAGTGACATGCACCTGGATACCACATTAATGCAGCTTAGTCTATCTACAGCAGAAGTGAGGAGTTGGGAAGACACTCACTGTATCAAATGGAAGGTAAAAGCCAAAGATTTCCAGTATTAATTATGCTCTTGGAACTACAGATGGTTTTATGTGGAGTAAGTTCATTTACTCTCCTGTGAATGTCATCAAGGTGTAAACACTAAAAGCCCTGTTCCCACAGTGTCAACAGGTCGTTAAAGATCAGAGTAGCCATGGAAAATAAAAGGCACTTCTGATCCAGAAAATCAATGACTTTGCAAAGCACTATTCATCAAAACAGGGATCCCCAAATGTCTTACTACCCTCCTTCTGCCTGAGAAAAATTGAAGTATTTTTCCCCACACCAGACTCAGAACTCAGTGTAACCAAACATCTCACTGAACTCAGGCCCTCCTGCACTTACTTGCTCCTTTCTGACTTAAGCTTCTCGGACTAAATCCAGCAGAACTGAAATTGGGAATTCAAATCTCATCTCTGATGCGCTCATATCCACTGGACAAGATGAATGCTACATGGATGAGTTTTCACATCACTGACTCAGAGGAGTGTTACAGTCCATTTACCTTGAACTCAAGGTGTTCTTGGCAAACATCCAGCCAACTACTGATGAGCTGCAACCCACATTTCTAGTCGTTTTAGCAGCTAAGGGTTCTATATTGCAATAAAGCGTTTTTTAATGTAAAACTTCTAACTTATTTAAGTTTCTTCTTCACAAGACATTTGAATGACTGCTTTCTCTTTAGATCTCAGCCTGTGGTTCAGTGATGCTGCAAGATCCAGACACTTCAGGTACTTGCAGAGCAGTAGGACTACTAAAAAACATTCCAGCTGCATACTTTTTAGCATTTGTGCAGCAAAGTAAGAGTACTGGGTCAGAAAGGATTTCTGGCTTCATCAATACTTCTAGTTAAAACACCATAACCATTATTTCTACAGCTCTGCCCACCTTCACCAGCTGGAGGCTTTGTACCACTTAATATATTGCTTATCCAATATGGGAATGAGTGTTTCTTGTTCCCTAAGATTATGTTATTGGAATATCATGAGCTCCCACAGGAAGCTGTAGGGAACAAACCTAGAAGGTCCAATAATCCTTTTGACAGTCTAATATTTTCATGGAATTTTTTGGCTAACTAGAGATTCCTGAAACACATCCCATCCTTCAGCCAGCTTCTACAGCCTCAAATCATCACAGGTGTTTCACTGCAAACTATAATTATGGAATTTCAGCAGTGGAGAATTTACAAATTCTTTCCTCTTAGATTCACACTCCTATTTGCATTTTTAGGCATGATAATTGGACATGTAAAGCTAAGGCTTAGTAATTAAACATCACTACAAAATAAAGAGAGTTATGTTTCAAAACCCAGTCTAAATAAGAAACTTCAGCAATAATTAATCCTATCAAGAACCCAGCTTTACCTTGTTTTCTTTACTTGAATGCTGCTACTAAGTTTTTCCAGCACATATTCGCCAGTGTCGTGATTGATAATAAGCACACAGTCCTTCTGATATGGCCTTTTATTTCCTTTGAAGACAGTCATTGGTGGAGTTGAACCCTGGTACAAAGAAAAAGCACATATTTGTTTGGTTGTATTACCCTGTCCAAAAATTTATGTATACTAAGAGGAAAGAATATATGTATTGTTCTGACAAAGAGGCTAAGCACTTAATGTTTAGTGCCTACAGAAAATATTCATTCATGAAGAGAATACAGAGAAAATGTGCAGTAGATCAGACATTTCCTCATAGCAATATTATGCCTTTCATCATTTTAAGTGTCTCTGCAGTGACAAAACATCTTCTCCATGGCTGCCTTTATTTACAGTTCTCATTCCCAAAATGGCAGCGTAACTAAATTTGCATAGCTGTCCCTGACAAGTATCAGAAATCTTCTTGATGTTTCTGCCCTGGAAATCATGGGTTTGGATAAGAAATAAAGTTCTAATTATTTGTGTAGCAGAACTATTGCCCAAGGAAACGTGGTCAATTGAAAAATAATTTGAACAGCATTGTATATTTTATATAAATATATATGGCAGTATTTTCACCGTGGATTGCAAACAACTGTCACTTACAAACTATGTAAGAACAGCTGCCTTCTTCAAAGTCAGATGAGCATTCATATGCCCATGCAATTATATTGAAATGTCTTCTCAAAGGCAAATGGGGTATTTTGATGCCTTCCAGAGAGTCCCCAAGTCCACACAATGCTGCATAGAGCCTTAAAAGTCTAAAGGCTTAGACTGAGAAGCAATAAAGGCAACAAACTCATGTGGTGGTGCACACTGGCTAACTGGTAATGCTGAGATAATGCTCAGCTGTACTGAATCCATGCACAGGCTGGTTCATACACTTGGTTTTGATGTTACAGCCAGCTGAATCCATAGTTTATTGACACGTAACAGCATGGATACACACCTGGACATGTCGAAAAGCTGTTACTCAAGGGGTAATGTTTTCAGCTATGAAATATTCTCTAGCTTCTCTGTAATGTATAGATACGGTAAAAAAATTGTTTTTAAAAATAAATGTTTATTCATATGTTGTTTTTAAAAATAAATGTTTATTCACCTTTGCAAATACTGTAGGAAAACAACTGAAATCAGGGAGCAAATGAAAAAACCCTGCACTCTCCTGTATTTTATTCTGAGTAGCAAAAATGAACAATCACACTTAAACTACTCTGAAGGCAACTCCTATTCTCCATGTTGCTTATAGAGAGAATACATTTGAATTTAAAATAGGTTCTGAACAGTGTGAAAAATCTGAGTTCCTAACAAAGACACAGTAAGAGAGATTCAGAAATACGATTCAGAAAGGATGTCTCAAGAAAGTCTAGTCTTCAAACGCATGTTAATTTTTATCATTCCCACATTTAAGAGAGGAAAGCAACATTTAAGAGAGTAAAAAGAAAGCTGAAAGCCAAATCTTGCTTGCTGTTGACAACTAAGCCAGGAAATGTATAATGCACAAATGTAATGAAAATTGATCAACCAGTCTGCTACCCAGAAGTCTCCTAATACAGTAAAGACTGTGATTTTGGCTAAACAATAAGTAGAAATGTAAATGCTTAAGCAAATTAAGTCCAACTCATCTACTTAAAACTAAATGTTTAGGGTTTATGTTAGTGCCTAAGTAACAGTGGCTTACAGATTTTGCTGATTACAGGACAGAATTCTTTTCACCTGTGAGGGGTTTTTGCCTGACACAGTTCAAGAAGCACTTGGACAATTTCTCTCAGGCACATGGTGTAATTCTTGGGATTGTTCTGTACAGGGTTAGGAGCTGGACTTTGATCATCCTTTTGGGGACCCTTCCAACTCATGATAGTCTATGATCTTCTTCTGTAGTACTCTAACAAACAGAAATTTTTCCTTCCCCAATCCAGACTGTTTTTCAAGAATTTAAGTCACTAAATCCACACGTAGAGATAGTACTTCAATTTATCCAAGCTGCAAAATATTTCCACCAAACAAATTATCAGAGATATTCTCAGGGATTAGGCAATTTCAAAAAGAAAACCTCAACTCAGAAATTGAATCCTATCCAATTGTTGGACAACTGGGAAGCCAAGCAGCATCCAAGAAATTCACTGAAACTTGTCAGGATGAAACCTCTCATTCTTTTCCAGTCTGCCAAGTGTTTTCCAGCTCTCTGTCCAGAACACAGGCAGCACTGCTTTGGAACAACATACAAAGAGTGGCTTGGCTGCCTCAGTCTTTGGAGCATACCATAAGCTCAAGGCTGTTCATACTGAGGGGAAGAGAATCAAATTAAGCTCCCAAGTACAGAGATTTGGAAAGGAATATTACAAGTGATGCTGCTCAACACAAAAAATGAATGAGCAACACTGTTTCCAACTAATCCAAGATGAATGCTGCTGTTAGTTGGGTTGTTACCTGCTTTCCAGTAGCACTACCATCCTCATCACTTCTACAGACAAAAACCAGTATGTGACCTCCTGCAGCACTGAAGGTGACCAAAGCCATATAAAGAACAGGAGCAGGGTGAAGCAGGCTACAGCTTCATTCAATGAGAATTATCACAGTACCACCACCTACCAATTAAAACCACGGGCCTGCTGGGATGAACAATACTAAAAGGATCTGACACACGGCTTCCAAACGGACTGGTGCCCCCCTGCAGCTACCAGACCCCTTGATGTCTGTGAATTCTGCTTTATTGGCTTCACACATAGCATTAACTTCAGCTAATAAACAATTCCAGTTCCAGCACACGAGCACTTTCTTTTGTTTTGGTAAGGGAACCACTGAATCTTCAATTACAAACCAGCTGCACCTATAAACAGATTGATCACTTGTTTTATTGCTGTTTGACCATCATGCTCACACAGTACATCTTTATGGCATCATTAGGGAAGGAAGTGAATGGGAAACTACTTCATGGCCACTCACCAGCACTGCCCCCTTGCTTCCACTGATAAAGCTAAAGGCAGGGAACCCTTTATGCCCTATCTGTATAGGTTTCAGTGAGGGTAGGAACATGCTTACAGGTCTGCCTGTGGGTTCTGAATATCAAACCTTGACTGAAGCCCGAGTTACACTGCCTTTCTTCAGCAAGCCATAGCAGTAAAAATGGATGGGAGCCAGGTGTACAGCTTCAGCTAATAGTAAAAGTCTCCTTGTCTTTCAAGGAAGAGTAGGAAGAAAGGAATCAAAAGAACAATTTGGCAACCTTACAGATACAGCCCTTTACAAAGATTCAACTGTGCAGTCCTTTCCTAAGGTAACAAACTACAAGTCCGGTTGCTTAAATATTGAACCCACAGCGTTAATGAAGAAAGTGAAAACAGCATTTACATTAGACTGTAACAACACTGCAAAT
Organism: Illadopsis cleaveri; assembly: GCA_013399915.1. NCBI lineage: Eukaryota > Metazoa > Chordata > Aves > Passeriformes > Timaliidae > Illadopsis > Illadopsis cleaveri. The sequence continues at coordinate 926,525 of VXBB01005517.1, read as the reverse complement.
TTGTTGGAGAGTAAACAGGGGCACATACATAACAGACTTACTGGAATATGTGGCAAAGTGATGGTGACATCATCGCCTTTACCCACTTGGAGGTCCCCCTCACAAGACGTATCAATCGATGCTGGCTTAAAATCATCTAAAGAGGAAAACAATTGTGATTACATTTGTTAGAGTCTCCAGAAGCATCAGCGTGCCCTGCAAAGAGCCATCACACATTTACTGTGATTATACGGAATGCTAAAACACACACTACTGTTTACAGTAGGGGTGGAATAACATGCCAGTATGTTGTGTCTATACGTAGCAACCCAGCCATGTGGAGGTACCTTATTCTGAACTTCCTTTTTAAAATGGAAATAAGGTTCTAGATCTTGTGTGTGAACACCAAAAGCAGACTTCTACAAACCCCAGCCTTTTAGTGGTACTTGGTTTTACAGGTAAGTGTAAAACTGTACCAATCAAACTCAAGAGAGTAACAACTTCCAAAACCCTGGACTCTGCTTAGCTCTTGCCAATTCCAAACCTGAGGACTCTTTCTGTGACAGACACTAATTTAATGACACCCACTCACTGAGTCTCACTAATATTTCAGGCTGTTTAACAGCCATCTCTCCTCCACAATAGTGCTAAAAGCTCTGCATGGGTGGAGATCTCAGCTCTCACTGATGAGGAAAGAAAGAGGTGCTGATCTTACTTCAGCAGTCTCCATGCTGCTCCAAGGCCACTGTGGACAGAAAGCATCAGTAAGGGGAGACACTGTACTGGCTTTAAACTAACACTTGTTTTAGGTATTTTTGCTCTGTTGTACAGAATGCTTTGTCTCCCAACCAAGGCACTTCTGTTTAATGTATTCATTCGAACTGAGAACATTTTAAGTTAAAAGTATTTTCCCCTCATTATTCTATTGTGAGCCATAAAAAAACCAGAAAAAAACCTATCAGAACCTCTAATACCTTGAGAGAGGATTTAGACAAAGTGAAATAAAATCACACAGATATAGGCTAGTTTGCTTTGTGTTTGTTTTTAAAAGAAGCCTGCATTCAATTCTAGCATCCCTGCATCTGAAGACGTGCAATTATATGCACAATCAAGGCTTTTAATTACTGCATTAGTTATGAAATTAATACCTCAGAACAAATTTAAAATATAATTCCAGTACGAAAAACACATTTGCAGGAAAAAAAATCCCAAACTCTGGCTTCTAATAAATTCTCATTAAGAGGATGTTAATGTTTAATTGAGTTTTACTTTGACAGCACAACAAGCAGAATCAGACACACTTGACTTAATCCTCATGCCTTAACTGCCAGATCAAATCATAGCCTTCAATTTCATCTGAACAATCTGTTTCTAGCTATTGTTTCCCACCTACTTTATGTGCAAGCTTGCTAAATAAAACAAACCAGCTGTACAAGAGCTAGTGTCTTTGCCAAAACGGGATCAAGAGTTTCAACAGCACAGTAACTAACTTAAAAGGAATATCAGATTTCTTTCTTAGGTGTAGCAATATAGAGTTACTCTAAACAAACACTCAACTAATTGTTTTCATTTTGTTAGCACATGCTTGGCTAATCCTCAGGTAGATCAAGAGCACACACTTCCCTCCAAATGTACCTACAGCTCTTTTCCCAAAAATCAAACGTTTTTAAGATGTGTTTTCCAAGGATAATCCAGTTTCTCAGTATTTCAAAAACATTACGTAAAGGAATGAAGCATTTTAAGAAGGCCGAAACAAATGTAGCCTACAAAATCCTCTCATTGTAGTTTGTGTGAAGAGGATTATGGAAATAATATAATGTTTGGATCCCAGATAAATCATTCCAGAGCAGCAGTTAGGGAAAAAAAAAATAACAAGATATCTCATTTGAAAGTCACAGATGGAAAACAGAGCATTCAGAAAGATCTTCTGAAATAAAACTGTATTCTTCCAGTTGTAGTCTGAAGAGCTTTGCCTTTGCAATCCCTTAGGAAATTGGTTATCTTCCCATTCTAGAAAGCCAGTATATTTCCACCTGGATATGGCTTGGGTTTAATTCACACAGGATCAGGCACTTTGGTGACCAGTATCACTGAAACTACTATTTGTGGTGTATGAATATGGGCAATGAGACCAGGCCTATATTTGTGCATCATAAACCAAAATATCCTATGGCTGTCTGTATAAATTCCCTATTTTCACAGAAAACTACGGAATTATNCTCGTGGAGAGGAAAGACGGGCGTCGAGGGAGCAGAAAAGGGGGGAGACGGGTGCTGGAGGGGCAGCAGGGAAAGAGGGGCAGAAGGGCGCTGAAGGGGATGGGGAGAGACGGGCGATGAGGGGGCAGGAAGGAAGCGGGTAAGAGAGGCGCTGAGCGGGGACGAAGCCCCGCGACGACGGGGCGAAGGGGGCGAGCCGGGCAGAGGGTGGGCGCGGCAGCAGGAGCAGCGCAGCCGGGGGACGGGAGGCGAACGGGGAGGAAGGGGCGGCCGCAGGGGAGGCGCTCACAGCGGATGGTGTGGAAGGNTCATAGCCTTCAATTTCATCTGAACAATCTGTTTCTAGCTATTGTTTCCCACCTACTTTATGTGCAAGCTTGCTAAATAAAACAAACCAGCTGTACAAGAGCTAGTGTCTTTGCCAAAACGGGATCAAGAGTTTCAACAGCACAGTAACTAACTTAAAAGGAATATCAGATTTCTTTCTTAGGTGTAGCAATATAGAGTTACTCTAAACAAACACTCAACTAATTGTTTTCATTTTGTTAGCACATGCTTGGCTAATCCTCAGGTAGATCAAGAGCACACACTTCCCTCCAAATGTACTTACAGCTCTTTTCCCAAAAATCAAACGTTTTTAAGATGTGTTTTCCAAGGATAATCCAGTTTCTCAGTATTTCAAAAACATTACGTAAAGGAATGAAGCATTTTAAGAAGGCCGAAACAAATGTAGCCTACAAAATCCTCTCATTGTAGTTTGTGTGAAGAGGATTATGGAAATAATATAATGTTTGGATCCCAGATAAATCATTCCAGAGCAGCAGTTAGGGAAAAAAAAAATAACAAGATATCTCATTTGAAAGTCACAGATGGAAAACAGAGCATTCAGAAAGATCTTCTGAAATAAAACTGTATTCTTCCAGTTGTAGTCTGAAGAGCTTTGCCTTTGCAATCCCTTAGGAAATTGGTTATCTTCCCATTCTAGAAAGCCAGTATATTTCCACCTGGATATGGCTTGGGTTTAATTCACACAGGATCAGGCACTTTGGTGACCAGTATCACTGAAACTACTATTTGTGGTGTATGAATATGGGCAATGAGACCAGGCCTATATTTGTGCATCATAAACCAAAATATCCTATGGCTGTCTGTATAAATTCCCTATTTTCACAGAAAACTACGGAATTATAAGTTTAGTATTCTTTATATTTACTCTTGATGGTTTACCAGTCATTTTAGTAAAATAAAACTGGACTTGTTTCGCTCAGATTTCTTGCCCACAGAATTCAAGTACGGGAAGACAGTGAGTTCCTCTTCAAAACCATCTACCTCAGGATTTATCTTGCATTTATTAGGCATTACTGTACGTGTCTAAGTCCTTTCTGCTTGCTTTCCTGGGACAGTGATTTATGACAGCTGCCTGGAGTCGGGGCAGCCTGGGATAGGTCTGCCGGGCTACACATTGCTTCATCAGGAAAATACACAGTTAACAACCAAACTCCGGGTGCTCCCGCTGCCTCTCCAGTCCTGCAATTAACTGCCACAAAGGGAACAAAACAAAACGGCAAAGCCACCCCCTTATGGGGGGAAACTCTTTATGCTTTCAAGTGATTAAGGACAAACTTTCTAAAGCTGCTCCTTCGCCTTGGCCTGCCTCGCTCAAACCTCCTCCCTGCCAGCATCCACCTTCCCCTCCTTCCCGGGATGGACCCCTCTGTGGGGAAAACACTCGTGGAGAGGAAAGACGGGCGTCGAGGGAGCAGAAAAGGGGGGAGACGGGTGCTGGAGGGGCAGCAGGGAAAGAGGGGCAGAAGGGCGCTGAAGGGGATGGGGAGAGACGGGCGATGAGGGGGCAGTTAATTGCAG
>VXBB01005517.1:883477-921893 GCA_013399915.1 Illadopsis cleaveri | reverse complement strand
TGACTTTCCCTTCCGGGAGCCCTCTCCGGGCTGGCGGCGGGTACGGCGGGGCGAGGCGGGAGCCCGGGGCCGGGCTGGGGCTGCTGCCTCGGGGAGGGTCCCCGGGGAGGTGGGAGCCCGGCGCTCCCCGCCCTCGGCAGGGCAGGGCAGGGCAAGAGCGGCTTTTCTTTCTTTCCCTGCCGGGGTATCCAAGCCCCGGCTACGCTGGGGCAGGAGCTGCTTAGAGGGACGCCGGTTCCCTGTGGGGGGACCGGGGGATCACACAGAGGTGTTACATGTTCGTGGTCTTAGCTCTGGATGAAACACATTTAAAAGGCTCTTTAGCCTAAGCATAGGCTGTTGCAACTGAGTTTATCATCGCGCTGCCTTCCCACCGCAGCAGACGCGTCACCGACAGGACTGGCTTGCGTTTGTTTGTTTCCCTCGCGCGTTCTGTGATGAAATAATGGAGCGTGCCTAGAGTATAGGCGTGCCTAGAAATATGGCAGAAATGTTGCTGATTAAGTTTTTGTTTGTTTGTTTTGGGGATATGCTCTTCTTGAAGAGACATCCTTTTAAAAGAGTCTCTTCTCCATAACATCTGCTGGTTTTGGAGGAAAACGGGGTGGTGTGCCTGGATGAAATTCTGACAGTTCTTTTCTTCATTTGCTCGCTTCCGTGTTTTATGTTTGTGTTTGTATCATGACACGTATATATCATGATAGCATCATCTATAGCATATATAACATGTACATGCAATCCATGATAGGTATCATAGAATGTATTTTATCATAAGATACAAAAGTGAAGTACTACTCTTTTTTGTTTGTTTGTTTTGGGGTGTGTATTGTTGTGTCTTTCTTATCTCCTTTTTGGTAAATTAACACCAATGCCTGGCTCTGGGCACTGATGTACACGAGTGGTGTGTGTTTGCTACCCTGGGAGTTACTGGGCCATGCAGAATTTAATTTGCATGTTCCATCATCCAGGATCTGCACGTTTATGACAAGGCAGATGTCAGAACCAGTTTAACATCAGAGAAAATACTTGAGTCCCTTCCCAGCCTATGCGAAGCTATTTTAACTTCTGAAAATAAAACCACCTCTGATTGTTAAAACCCGTGTGAATCCTCAGGAGGAGGCAGTGCGAGGAATAGTGGCACAGGACAGCTTTGGCTATTTCAGCCACAGTACTTGTTTTGTTCTCTTTAGGTGACGTGGTTTTTTAAATGCTGTTGTTTTCAGCAGTGTTTTCTCACAGAGCTGAGAGCAGGAAGGAGAAATGCTAACATGGATACACTTTGTTTCATTAATTTTAATGTGACTTTTAAATGTCATCTGTTCTTCAGTTACCTTTTTTTTCTGAAGTGTTCTAAGTGAGGTTAATGAGAAACAAAGCCCTTGCTTTCCCTCTCAGGTCTCTTCTAGTGAAAATAAAGTTAGAGCTGCACCATCTTTTTCTTGTTGGGTAGCTTTCTAGGATGCAGAGGGAAGACCAGGAGACTCTGAAGTGTCTTCTTTAACTTTGACATCAGTGTGATGTTGTATACAGTTCTTAGTTTAGATGAAGTTTTTCTGAAATTAAGAGAAATCTGGTGACATGTAAGTCAATCAGGTAGGACAGATCACTACAGTTGTAGTAAGTGCATACTGTAATTATTTCTCATTTTTAATTCTGCTTCTAGATCCTCACTTATTTTACTTAAGTTTAGTGATGGAACCATACACTAAAGAAAAGAAATTATCCTTGGGTCTTTGGTGTTCATGTTTGTGTGAAAGAATCTAGGATGTTCCAAGAAAAAGCATCAGCCAATTGCTTAAATATAGTAACAACATCTACTGAAGATGGTGCTTTCCAAAGAAAAGGCCATAGTGCTCGAGTCCTTAGCCCAGAAGAAGTGGAAAAACTGGCAAAAGATCAGGTTTTGGTGTCTGAGTTCAAACAACTAAAACTGGAGAAAGAGGCACAGAAGAACTGGGATCTATTTTACAAAAGAAACAGCACCAACTTCTTCAAAGACAGACATTGGACAACCAGAGAGTTTCAGGAGTTAAAGGCATGTCGTGAGGTGAGATCTGTGCAATTCTACTGTAAAAGATGGGATTGATTGTTTCCAGTCATCTCTTTCCAGGGGAGTTGATAATACCTAGGACAAAGCCATTTGGGTAAGAGCTGACATGTGTAAAGTTTGCAGTGCCCTGTGTATTTTCTTTTAAAATCAAAGATAATTTCTCAGAATCAGATGGATCAGTTCAGTTTCAGTTTATAATTGGCTCTCAATGGATAGGAATGCTGTTCATAGCATCCTGGATGCCGAAAATGAAGTCTGGAATATTTGGTTTTCGAGTCCCAAAGTAGACAGCTTGTCTCTCTGTGTGCAAGCTGGTGCACTTCAGTACACTGCCTTAAAGAAAAGCATCCAGAATTGCAGGCAAATTGCTGAACACAGTTAAGGGGAATAGCCAGATGCATCTGTTGTTCCTTATAGCTGAATAAAAGACAAGACAGAAATGGCACAAGTCTGTTGATTACTTAAGGGGTAGATGACTAACAAAATATTAATATGTTCTAAAATGATTCATAATTTTGCCAAAATCAGGATGTCTGTGTTTGAGTGTCAGATTATGCTGTGGCTGTCTACTTTGGTTTATTTGAAGAATCATAATTAAAATTGATTATAGCTTTTAAAATGCTGGTTGAACAGTGCCTCTGCTCATATGATGAGAAAACAAAAATTTTATGTTTTGTCTTGTATTGCTTCCTCCCCAGTTTGCAGATCAAAAACTGACCATTCTGGAAGCAGGTTGCGGGGTTGGGAACTGCTTGTTTCCACTCTTAGAAGAAGATCGGAATATTTTTGCATATGCTTGTGATTTCTCTCCTAGAGCTGTTGAGTATGTGAAGGTTGGTGTGATATTTGAAACTTCTTCCAGAGTGTTTTTTAGAAGCTTCTAAAATTCCAAATGACTATAACAACAGACTTCTCTTGGCTTCCTTTTTGTAAGAATGATAGAATATGCTTTGCCAAAAAAATTGAGACTGATGCATTTCAGTGGAGATCCTATGTAAGAAGCCAAATCATTGCTCAAGACTTGGCTTTTCAGTGTCAAATTAGAGCATTATGGTATATTACTTGAATGATTTTATGAAGATAGTGGTTTTTGGGAGTACTACTATGTCTCTGCTGACTGTGCAGTACAAGTAAAATTTGTTTGTCATGGAAGCTTGCCCTTAATAGAAGGAGTCCCAAGGAGAACTTTGAAAACAAGGTTGGGAAAATTATTGTTAAATTTGTAACCAGATTAGGAGTAGGTATGTTTACACTTAGGCACGGGTACTGCAGTCCAAAGTCGAGCCTTGCACCAGGGCTGGTGGGACCTTTGGGCTTTAAAAGTCTTTATTAAGTTTGTAATCACAGGTAAATTTCTATATATCTGTTAATTGAAAGCATTGTGACCAAGAACCATAACATTTGTCATGGGAAAGATGGGAAGAAATACCTTGGCAAACAGAAGAGGACAGGGCTCCCTGGGATGCTGTGGCTGCACCCCAAGATGAGGTTGAGCTGAGTGTGTACCTTGGGTTTTGGATGACTTAATGGCATCTGCCTCCACAGCCCTTGCTGAATTTATTTTTTGCCAAGACCAGGGGTGGGTTTTTTGGGGTTTTTTTGCAGCAAAACTGTGGGCTAGAGCAGCCCAGCTGCAGATGATGTGACAGGAACCCCAACTGTTTGCAGTCTACCTGTAGCTCCAGAGCTTTACTTTCATCACCCTGTAATATGTAATTTCTTTCAATAATATTTATGTATTCTTTGAAGAGTAGTAGCAGGGGTAAAACAGAAATAGTATGTTTTCTGAATTGTCTTAATACACATTCCTTCTCAAATTCATGGGAACAGACTGTTCTACTAGTTGTAGTTTCACTATTGTAGTTAGCAGCAAAGAATTTCTCATTGCAGTAGCCGCCTATTGGAAGTTAATATTCTCCTGCCACTGTGTTTTGTGTCTCTCTACTGATCAATTTCACAAGATCTTCACTTTATTTTAGCAACAAATGCTGTTAATTTTCAGTGAAAGCTTGCTCTTTTAATTTCTCTAGAAAAATGCCTTATATAGTACTGAAAGATGTAAAGTGTTCCAGTGTGACCTTACCAAAGATGATCTTCTAGACAATATACCAGCAGATTCTGTGGATGTTGTCACACTTATATTTGTGCTTTCTGCCATTCATCCTGACAAAATGCATCTTGTCCTGAGGAACATTTACAAGGTAAAACCAGCTGATTTTACAGCCTTTAAAGCACTTTCCTTCTTTTTAGCTCGAATGTCCATTTCTTTTCTGAGAAAATTACTCTCTTGCAATGGTGATTTTTCACATTATATTCCATGGATGTATTTCATTAGTTCACTGAGTGTGAATATTTTAGCAGGACTAAAATATGTTTTACAGTGTCTTTTTTTTTTCTCCTGGTTTTGTGAGATTTTTTGGATTGAGGCTTAATTCATGCCATCAGTGTAACAAAAAGATATATAAAATAGGGCCTTCATGTACCTGAAAGGGGCCTGCAAGAAGGGTGGAGAGGGATTTTTACAAGAAAGAGCATATAGTGATAAGGAAAGGGGCAATGGATTCAAACTGAGAGTGGATTTAGATTAGATAGTAGGAAGAAATTCTTTAGGGAGGTGCTGGCACAGGTTGCCCCGAGAAGTTGTGGATGCCTACTCCTGGAAGTGTCCAAGGCCAGGATAGATGGGGCTTTGAGCAATCTGATCTGGTGGAAGTTGTCCCTGTCCATGGCAGGGGGTTTGGAACCAGGTGATCTTTCAGGCCCCTGCTGTCCTAGGCCATCTATGACTCTATGATGTTAAAGCTGTGGCTTGGGTTGTATGCTATGAATAATGTTCATATATTGCAGAGATGTCTGTGTTCATAAGGTGTGAATGATGGTGAGCCAAAATTAACTTCTGGAGATCCAGTGACCTGCAGTTAGGACATTGCTGTTATTATTAAACATAGTTGACCTGTGGTGATTTAAGAGTGGAGTGTTCAGAAGTCAACATTAATCCAGAGAGACTCACCCCCCCCTAAGCTGTCCTTGTGAGTTGATAGACTAGGATAGGCCCATCCAAAGGGTGGTTTAAACAACCTGAATTGGGATTGTTGTGAATTTTCCTGAGATGTCATATATTGACTGCAGAGGAAAACAGTCAACATATTTTTTTTTACTTATGCATATGTGTGTATTAAGGGTCTTGTATTTTCTAATACTATTTGGCTTATTATCAGTAGTTTGAAAATGGAGTATTAGGGTTTTTTTTTTAATATCTTCAGCTGTTTTCCAAAATCAAGATTAGTTCTTAGCTCATATAAATATTTAGATATCTAAAATCAGCATGGGCAATGACCATGTATGTATAAATATTAAACTCTTTATAGCTTGCTTTCTTTACCAAAAATCAATTTAAAAAATCCATAATGCATTTTCCTTAAATGGTTTCTTATTAATTTCTCAACATATTGCAACATTTTTCTTTCTCCTGTGAAAAAAGAAATGTCATGATACTGTAAATTTTAGTGTTAACCATTAAACAAAATCAGGTGCTGAACAAGATACTAGCCTACAGAAAAAAATGGCCTGATGGGAATTTTTGTTGAACTGTATGTTTTCTTCTTTCCTCTGTGTTTGAAGAGTGTTGCTAATTTAGCTGATCAGCACCCAAACAAGTATTCTAAAACTATTTGTAGTCTTTTGTTCATGGGGAAACATTTTTAAGAGTCAATCCAGTTTTTACACAACTTTTTTATTGCACAGGGAATGAATTATATCTTTATCTATATCCAGATTGTTATATCTATTTACAGATGTAGATATTTATCTCACTGTTGTATTGACTATATTAGTCTACCTTGTCTTAGTTACCTATGTCTGTATGTGTACACAAGTAAATATACCTATACAAGACTAAATCTGTTTAACTTACTAAAGCACGTGTCTATTATGTGACAGGTGTTAAAACCAGGCAAGTGTGTCCTGTTCCGAGACTATGGCCTGTATGATCATGCAATGCTCAGGTTTAAATCCAGCAACAAGCTTGGGGAAAACTTCTATGTCAGACAAGATGGGACAAGATCGTATTTTTTTACTGAAGGTAAGACAATACTGTAGAGTGCTTTCTTTTCTGTGAATCTTCTGTTTCAGCTTTCTCCAGGGAAGTGCCAGAATGCCCATGGAAGTTTTATATTGTGTGGATGAACTGTTAAATTGTGGTTTATTTCGTTTACCATCCTTTTTGGTAAGAAGCAGTTATTTAGACTGGCAGAACTTCGTGGAGCACTTTCTTGTTTACAAGCTTGTTGTATATGCTGTAATTGTCCAAGAGCAGCAGTTTCTGAATTTGCTGAATTTCGTTCAGATTTGTTATCTAAGGAGAGAAGACCTCTGTTCAGTAAGAGAATTGATCTTCATGAAGCAAGTAAGCAGTTCTGTTGGCATCATTCTTTGTGCAGGGCTATTTTTGGTGAGCAGGATGAGGGCTATTGACTTCCAAAAGCAGAACCACGACTGCAGCGCTGAGAAGCTCGTGCACAAATCCTGCTGGGATTGCACTGAGTAGCTGTGGTCACTCTGTCTCCTAGAGTTTGTTTTTTAGTGAAGACAATGCAAAAAGCCATTTCCATGTGATGCAGTATTTAGATTTTGTTCATTGCTCATAATGGTTTAAGAGGAAGGGTAGTTATTGCAGTTTACTGGTGGAGAATTTGAGGCACAGAGACATGAAGGAATTTGCTTAGACTCACTCTCACAGTGAATTGGGATTATAGCTTGGCTGTAGCTTATAACTCCCAGTTTGTCATGCTAAACGCATTACTCCCCCCTATCACTTGTGGGGCATTGTGTAATAAGAGCTGTGAATTTATTTCTGTGGGGCTCTTTGTTCTTAGTCTAAAGCAAAATACAGCCGCTGAAGAGACCAATTTGAAGCCAAGTAAATGTTATTCATATTTTATGCCATAACATATTACCTAATTGCTTCTGATATATAAAAACCATTAATCTTGTCTGAGCTCCCCCTATTCTTCATAGGACAATGATGAAATCTAAGATAATGCAGGCTGTGCTACAGCTTCATTGAAGCATTTCTAGAACAGTTATTTATTGAGTGATTTTTAGTTCTGTTTAAACAATTAGCTCTTACAAAGAGAATGGATGCTAAAGGGAAGAAATAAGAGACTGACCAAGCTGTGGAATTCTAAATCTCGTTTCTATTGTGTTTTAGAATAGTTTCTGAATGAGAAGTTCCTTGCTAGTATGCATGTTTCCCTTGGGAGAAAAATTGAGGTAGGGATGAGGAAGAGGAAGGAAGGAGAAAAGAGAGAATTATTTTATATTGGTACTGTCAGCAATTGTTTTTCCTTTGGCTGGTCTGTGACTGTCACAGATCACTTCTACTCCCACTTTTAATCATTATGATTCATTCATTTCACAGATTTTCATATAAACATTACTTAATGCTTGAGAATTCTTTTGTTACTGGAGACATGACTCCCATCATTTCCACAGAGGTTGCAACCCCTGCTGTTTTTCTTTTCTTTAGCATTACATTGGTACAAGTACAAGTACACCAAGTAATTGCTGCATGGATGATTTGAATGATACTTACAATATGTCTGACCTCAGATAACAACACAGAACTTCTTCCATGGGAAAAAAAAAAATCCATTCTTCTACTGTTTGAAATAATATTAAATTCATGGAGGAATGCATGGTTGTAGTTTTGTATTACGAAATATGTGCAACTTTCTTACAATAAGATTTCAATAGGTCCACAATTGAGTGCTGTTTATTTATATTTCATTGGTGTGGGTCCCCCATTTTACATGAACACAGGATGTTTACAGCCATGGTGGGCTTGGGTTGATACAATCCTGCAGTGCCACCAAAGTGGGTGGTCTCATCATCCTCAACACACCATCTCTTATGGTGCTTTCTGTACCCACATGATCACTGTTTCATCAAGCCAATCCCCCTGAGCAGTGAAAAATGCAGTGTCTTTGTTTTCTATCAAGTAACAGAAGTTTAGAACAGCCTAAATTTACTATGAAATTGCTGCCTGAGTAAGTGAATTGAGGTGCAGGAAAGGAAAAATGATGATTTTTAATTAACATGAGAAGTCAGTAGCATGAGCAGACCTTCCTGCTGCACAGGTCCAGGTCATACTGTTTGTGAGGTGCTTCTGGTTTCCTTAAAGGAGACATGCTTTGAGTAATTTTTTTTTTGTTTATGGAAAATACTTTCAGTTCAACTTAGTGGAGTCTTGGTACCACCATATTCTCTTTGCTATTTTGTCAGTTTTTCTGTTGAGCAATTGCATGTAACATAGGATGTTACTCTTCCCTTAGCAGAGGTGCATCTGCACAGCTGGGTTACCTTTGAAATATTTATGGTAAGTGATGTATTCAGCTAGTGAAGGTCAGCTGCACAACAGGAAAATGCACTGGGTGTCAGTCACAATGAGAATGACAAGGCTTAATAAAAATAAGAGATGTGGCAATTTTTGGAAATTCAACTGAGTAACTAGCTTAAGCCCCAGTTTTACAAGCTGTTTTGCTTAGGTTGATGTTTCTAAAGGAGATCTTTATTAATTTTTATTCAGCAGTCTGCCCACATAGAACAGCTTGAAATCTGAAGGCCTGTGTGATTTTCACACTGTAACACTTAAGAACATATGCTTACATAAATGCTGTCTGGTGTTTTAAAAATAGCTTAAATGTAATATTTCATCATCTTTTTTTTTTTTTTTTTTAAATTCTCTTCCAGAGTTCTTATCTCAGCTTTTCAAGGCTGAGGGATATGAGGAAGTGGTCAATGAATATGTGCAGCGAGAAACAGTGAATAGGAAAGAAGACTTGCGTGTTCCAAGAGTTTTTCTTCAAGGCAAATTTCAAAAGCCTTTCAGGGAGACATAACTTCTTGCTGATTAGCAACAGCATTGCCTGATTGAAATAGAAGCTAGCACATAAGCTGTGTGCTCATCTTTCTGGTGAACCAAAAATGACAGCATGCAGTACCTCTGGTTGGTTTCCATCCTAGGACACAAAACATGAATGCAATTTCAAATTCAATTTTAAGACTGTTTAGTAATGCAGGCAACCTGTTGAGCATCTGTATTCTTGCTTCTAAAATAAAACCTGTGCAACATTGTTGGAGGATCAGGTGAAGCATATAAACAAACTTCCATTTTTATTAAAAACTATTTTAAATAAGTATCCTGCGTTTCCTGTCACTTGTGATTTTTGAGGCCTGTTAAAGTTAGAATATTTCATTTACTTTCAATACTTGTAGGACTTCTGAGTGTACTTTCTCAGAAACAGGAATGAAACAGACTCAGTGAGCAGTATGGTGTAAGTATATTGCCTTAATATTTTAATAATGGTATCTTTTTAATATGCTCAGCATTTAGATGTGTAAACAAATGTTTAAGTTATCTGATTTCATTCTTGAAGAAGCATTTTAGTGGATCAGGTTGTATTTATCCCTAATTAATTTAAGATGTTCTTCATTTAATGTGCAGAAATTTTTGAAGTTTTGCAAGTCCGTTTCCTGTTTGAAACTGAAATCAGCAAGTTGGGAGTACTTTGTCTGGTATGAAGTATAGTCAGCTGCTTCTTTTCTGGGCAGAGGTCTTAATTCCTTTCCATCACTCTCAGGAAAGTTGTGATGGTCTTTGCTCTTCCTGCCACTAAAACCCACGGTACTGCTGCTGCTGCAGACGTAACTGCTTGAAGGAACTTCATTCTTTCCTTAAAACTCTTTACACTGTGGCACTTGCACTGCAGGACCTTTTCTGTGTTCTTGGATGATGTAGTTTCAAAATCATGCCTGAGTCTTTAATCTGCATTTTGAACAGCTGCACGGCAGCAGAGGAAGTCCAGAAGTATCTGGTGAGTTGTGCAATGGCCTGTGCTGATCCTGTGTAATGTACAAAGTTTGCAACAGGCGAAATTCCAGTGAAATACTAAGAGGGGATGAAATACTGGGGCAGGGCCCAGAGAAGTTGTAGAACCATCATTCTTGGGGACACTTAGAATAAGACTGGCTGAGGCCTTGAGCATCCTGTGACTTTGAGGGTGGCCCTGTTCTGACTAGGGATTTCATCTCTGGCTCTGTATATGAGTATGTGATTGCCTGACTCAAGCTGTCATTCCACTGGACTTGTGTGTTGTTAGATGACCCAGTCATACACATCTGATGTGGACCAGAGGTGACTTTTTTCCTCTGTTTATGGCACAAGATATAATAATGATTTTTTCCCCCCCAGGCTCTTAACACTTAGGTGTATGTGCATGAAACAAAAGAAGTAATAATTTTTCAGCCTGAAGCTTAATGTTACAAAGTTAACCAGTCAAATTTTTTTAACAAATTGGAGCTGCCAAAGGTCTTACTCAGTTGATATGGTTAGAAATAAATTTGCAACAGATCACAAATCCTTGGCCTCAGAGGAAAAAATGCTTGAATCACCGCAATTCTCCTAATGACTCTTTGAGGAGGGTTATTACATGTCATCTCCTTTTTTATGGAGAGTATTATCCCAGAGATTTACGCATTGCTGGCCCCTGCTGTGCAACCCATTAGCTCTTTCTGCCATGCTAGTAATAAATATCTAGTAACACTTACAGTAAATGAAAAGCTATGCTAAAAAGGGATATAACAGTGACAGCACTGTTCTAATCTGAGCTGTCATTATTTGGTGGCTTTCATCAGCACATGTTCATCTCTAGCACAGCAGTTTTGCAATGATTACATGTAGTCTGAGCTCTCTTGATGTTTAGTGATGTTCGCAGCCTGTAACTCCAAGTGCCTTTCAGGACTGGAGGCTTGGTCCTTTTGGAGTATACAGCAGATAAATGAGACTGAAGGAATGCCTTATCATGGTACTGTGTGCTTGTCATCATATGCAAAGGCAAGTGCAATGAAATGTTCATCCCCAAAAGGAAATAGGATGTAGGCAAGAATCAAAAATATTAATCAGAAGACCTGAGTCAGCCCAATAGACTTAGCTGCAGACAGCCACTAAGTTCCTTTTTACACTGAACTAACTATTGCCAGAACAATAATACATGTTGTTGTGTGTATTTCTTCAGTATTTCTGTGTACACTTTTTCATGTAGCAGCATGTTAAATGGAGAGCAGTATTTCTAACTTTTTATTGTATCTCATTCAGTCTCATTTCCAGTCAAACCTGCAAAATAAAGTAGCATGCATTAATGCCCCTGCCAGAAAGATCTTTAGTTCATATAAAGCAGATGTTACTTTGAGATGAATGGTCAGAAAGGTTAATTTGGTTTCTATGACTCTGCTTCTGTGGACTTTAAATCGTGGCATTTTTTTCTAACTGTGGTAAAGTTTGAGGAAGTTGAGTCAGCTTTAAGAAATCCTTGCCTCATCATGTGAGACACAGTAACTGATGGGGTGCATGTGGTTGCTGTAGTGCTGAGTAAAGTGGATCCACTCCCCCCAACTCTTCAGCCTTCCCAAGCTCAAGTAAGCTCACCAGCAGCACATGCCAAGGGTACTTGTACCTTGTATCCCAGCTTGAACAAACTGCAGTGGTAGGACAAGGAGTTACTGGTTCAGACTGAGAGAGGGGCAGTTTAGGTTAGATACATGGAAGAAGTTCTTAACCATGAGGTGGTGAAGCACCAGAACAGGTTGCTCAGAGAAGCTGGGGATGCTTCATCCCTGGTAGTGTTCAAGGCCAGGGCGGATGGGGCACTGAGCAACCATGGCAGAGGGATAGGAATTAGATGATCTTTAAGGTCCTTTCCAAGCCAAACCATTCTGTGTAGAACTGTCCTTGGGGAGATGTAGTAATCAGGGATAATGGTGTTAAAATGACTTGAAAAAAGCATATATGCACTGAATCATGCTCACCTTGCAGAAGCAAGCTACTATGCCATGATTGTAATAAATGTCCTGATTGGTCTTTGATTTGTCTGCAATCAGTGGAGGCTGCTGAGATGACTCAATTGTCTGTAGAAGGAGACCTGCTTTTTATTCCCCTTAAGATGAACTAGCTGCTCTATTTGGCACGCATAAATAGTAAGTTCCTTTATGCAAACACCCTGTTCTGAGCAATATTTAGAATAGAAGCAAATAATTGTTGAAACAATGGGGCTGAGAAAACCTCCTTTGTTTTTTTTAATGATTTGGTGCCCTGTGCTTACATTCTCTGATGTTTAATAAAGTATGAACTTGGTTTAAGGCTTTTTCTGAAGTCAGGGAATACTAAATGCCACTGTTCAGTGTGGGATCCTCTGATGTCTCCTTCTGGAATTGGACAGCATGTATCAGGGAATGATGTTAATGAGCAGGGCTTCAGTGAGGACATGGGTAAGGTCTGACTGTCATCTATTTTCATCATATTTGCAGAAGTATGAACGCTTTGAGTTATCTGACATTGTGTGTCCTTTCTGTCAAAGGACAGCTTCTGACAAATTTGGTTGATGTTGTCTGAGGTCTGACAACAAGCTATGAATCGACAGAAATCCACACAGGTATTGTGTCTATACTACATGGATGGGTGAGCTTTCTTTCCTTAGAAATATGCACTACTGAGAAAAAAATCATTTGAACTTCAAGGTGATGGTATCACAGCAGGTTTTATGTGGTTCATTTGATAGCTGAAAGCTCCTAGGGTTCCAAAGGCAGGATATTTAAGTAATTAATATAATACTAGAGCCATGGTTAATTGTGCATCACTTCTATGAAACCAAGTGCTGTAAAATTGGGACCGGAAACTCCAGCAGCTGTAAGCATCAGCAGTCAACTGTAAAACACACAGCCTTGATCTCCTAGGAGAAAACTGCTATATGGAATCGAAAAAGGTCATTTATATGCTCACCTGTTATAATTTTTTTTTTTGCTTTATATGTTAAACGGTTCATACATCTGAATATTTTGAGAGATACAAATTAGGAAGTGCTTTATGGAAGAGTTAGTTGAAAGATATATAGATATAGATATATATAGATATATATTTGGAGAGGATATCAGTGTTGAGCATCAGTGTATGAAGGAAAAACAGTAAGATTATGTTTAAGTTTCTGGGAAAAAAAAAAATCCCAAGTTTCACAGACCAGGGATGACATACAATTAAATAAGCTGTTCATCTAAAAAGTGAAATTTTGGAAACGGAATGTTCCAAATTTAGACTGATGTTTCAGGGAGGCAGGAAGGTGGCATCTGATTGTGTGTGGTATTAGTAATACATGCAAGACTCTGTGGGGAGCAGAATTTTATATTGGAAAGATATTGCTGAGATACAATTAGTGAAAATAGATAAGTATTTTTTAAGGAGTTTTACCTTACCATAATATAGCTGTGATGAATTTTTCCCTGGTTATGATTGTTAGGAAAGATTGTGAGCCATTTCAAACATTTGGGAGCAAACATTTGCTAGTTATGCATACTGCAAAAACATCTGACCCTTGGGTGCAGTTGGCTCAGGATATGAGTATGTTTGTGCTCTGTGTTTGTAATGTGAATTCATTTATTAGAGCAAAGGCAGATGGTGTGCCTGCACTGTGGGGAGGCACACAGAGGCATTGCTTGCAAAGGTAGAAGCTATTAGCCAGGTAAGATGTTCCATTAGAGAACCTTTTTCATTCCCACTTCCTCGGCTGATGTGCACTGTTCATTGTGTTTGCAGCAGGGTGCCATGAAATCAGGGAAGACAAGGGCACAAGACTACATGATTCTTCCAAATGAACAGTGATTTTGTGTATTTCTACTTAAATGATTCTGTTTGTGACCATTTACCCTCTTTCCCAGCAAATTTTAGGTCTCATCCTTGGAAAATTTGGTTACTTTTGAAGGTCTTTGCCAAAGACACAGGCTTAACTTGCATGCTTGAAAAATATATGATGTGAAATATTTAGGAACAGCCTGTTACAAATAAAACTCAGAAGAGACAAGAACCCACCTCAAAATAAACTGAAACATTCAAGCTAATACAGAGCCAGAATGTATTTTAGAAATAGTGAAAAATCTTCCTCTTACAGCTTTTGCTCTATACAAAATACTAACCTGCCCTTAGGCTTAAGAGTTCCTTTCCAAGCTACTTTCCAAGTTCCAAAACCCAGAAACCTTACAGGAAAAGAAAATACCACAAACAGACCCTACAGCATTAACCACATGCATCTCCTAAAGTAGGGCAGTGGTGTTCTCAAAAGCCCACAGAAGAGGGGGTAAGCTTAGCAATGGAGAGCTTTAACTTCCATTCCATAATGCACAGTTTGTACTTCATTTTCACAGACTTCTTTATGGGAGATCTTTGCCTGATTCAATCACCAATAGTAGATCAGTGAGATAAAATGATTTTGCGGTTAGAACAGATCTTAAGATATATTAGATAGATACATTAGTACTTCTAAATATTACTAAGTACTACTACTTTAAAAAAAAAGAAAAGCTTACCTGTGAATGACTGATGAAGGAGCAAGACTGTTTTGTTAATACTAACAGCAACTAGTTTGTTCATGTGTCAGGCCAGCCTATTATTTGGCAGGAAATTCAGTGTCAGGTAGTATTTTGTAGCACTGTAAAAAAAAAAAAAATCAAAATTACTATNGGCAGGAAATTCAGCGTCAGGTAGTATTTTGTAGCACTGTAAAAAAAAAAAAAAAAAAATTTACTATCCTGGTCTTAAAAAAAAAAAAAAAAAGAAAAAAAGAAAAAATAAAAAAGAGCATCTTTCAAAAATTCCAAGAGAGGAGCTTGGATGTGCCTGGCAACTAAAGCTGTAGCTGCAACACTAGCATTATTCATATTTAAATACCAAACAAAGCTGAAGATGTGCAATGCCAAACTTTGCTCCAGTAACACTCAAATGGTTTTGCAGCATAGGTAGCAGTAGTGTAACTCTCTGTTACTGTGATGATATGGTTTTTGTTTCATGTAGCCTTGTAGAGAGTTGTGAATATGTTACTGCTGATTACATTCATAAATATGGGTAAAGTATGAGGCATAAAAATAAGCAAAGTATGAGAAATTTTCTTTTGTGGCTTGATGTGACAATTCCGGGAGCCTTTTATATCACATATCCTTACTTTAGCTAATTTTATATTGCTATTTATTTTTATAGTGCATATCTTAAATATTCCAGGAAGTGGAAAGAAATATAAATTATGGGAATTGTAGATTATACAGTACGACAGGAGAGTCTCAGAAACCAGGGTGAATGGAGCTCAAATGTCAAGTTTAACACATGCCATCTTCTAACAAGGATTCTATTGAACAAACCCTTTCACAAATGTTCTCTACGTGCTTGTTGTGGTGATATCTGGGAACCCTTGAATGGGACAGCATTTTTCTAGGTGCTGTGGACTCAGAGAGTAAGAGACAATCCCTGTCCTAAGAATTGTAACCATTCAGTTACGCAGGATGGGTAAGAAGAGGCAGAAAGGACATCCCCCTTGTGGTAAGACACAGAGATTGATATTTTCCCTACTTCAAATTTAAGTTAGTGTGAAAATAGGACTGAAAAAATTATGTCCTGTATCTCGGATCAGTATCTAACTAGCAAGACATCTTGATGCAGAGCAGATCCTTTATTAATGAGAGATACTGGCTCTGATGACAGAAAACCTGGTTCCTGAATGACTTGTCTCTGGAATTTGAATGATGAGTACCATTCCCAGCCCTGCTGTTGGCTTCCTGGATGACTTGAAGCCTTTATTCTCACTTTCTGCCTTATATGGAAAAGGGAAGGATCTTGGAGTGAAAAACTGAAGAATCATAACATTGTTTAGGTTGAAAAAACCTCTTAAGATCATTCAGTCCAAATGTTAACCCAGCACTGCCAAGTCCACCACTAAACCATGTCCTTAAGTGCCATATCTACAAGTCTCCAAAATACTACTAGGCATGGTGAATCCACTACTTTTCTGAGCAGCCTGCTCTAGTGCTTGACAACACTTTTGGTGCAGATATTTTTTCCTCATATCCGAACATACTCTGGTGCAACTTGAGGCCAATTCCTCTTGTACTATCAGTTTTTACTTAGGAGAAGGGACTGATCCCCACCCGGCTACACCCTCCTTTCAGGCAGTGGTAGAGAGTGATGTGTTCCCTGAACCTCCTTTTCTCCAGGCTAAACAACCCCAGTTCTCCCAGCTGCTCCTCATAAAACTTGTGCTGCAGACCCTTCACCAGCTTTGTTGCCTCTCTTTGGACATACTCCAGCACCTCAGTTTCTTTCTCAGGGGCCCAAAACTGAAGACAGGTTTTAAGATGTGGCCTCACCAGTGCTGAGTACAGGGGAGTGATCACTTGCCTAGTCCTGCTGGCTCCACAGGTGTAGTGGGTCACTGACAATTTGCCCATGGATTATGGGAACTCCATTCTGCTCCTTGTCCCTGTCTTCCACTTCAGTTGGTACCTGGAGACCAACTTAATGTTAAAGACTGAAGCAAAGGCAGCATTAAGTGAGTCAGCCCTTTCCTTATCCTTTGTCACTATGTTTCCTCCTGCATCCAGTAAAGAATGGAGATTCTCTTTAGTTCTTCTTTTGTTGCTAATGTATTTATAGGAACATTTTGATTGTCTTTTACAGTAGTGGCCGGAGTAAGTTCTCTTTTGGCTTTGACCCTTCTGATTTTCTCCCTCTATAACTCCAAGATATCCTTGTAGTCTCCCTAAGAGGCTTGCCCCTTCTTCCAAAACTCATGAAACACTCCTTTTTTCCCCCCCTTGAGATCCAGGTAAAGGTGTCTATTCAGCCAGGCTTCTTCCATTCCAACTTTTCTTTAGGCATGTGGGGACAGCCTGCACCTGCAACTTTATGATTTGCTTCTTGAAGCATGTCCAACCTCCCTGGGCTCCTTTGCCCTTCAGGACTGCTTCCCAAGGGACTGTATCACAGTCTCGTAAACAGGCTAAAGTCTGCCCTCTGGAAATCCAAGTTAGTCATTCTGCTCATCCCCATCCCTCTCTGAGAATAGAAAATTCTATCATTTCTTTTGTGATCACTGTACCTAAAACGGACTCCAGCCATCATATCACTCATCCCTCCTTCTCTGTTCACAAACAACAGATCCAGTGCCTTCCCCAGTTGGCTCCCTCACCAGCTGTGTCAAGAAGTTACCTTCCACACACCCCATGAACCTCCTACACTCTTTCCTGTCTGCTGTGTTGTCTTTTCAGCAGACACCTGGTAAGCTGAAGTCCCCTGCAAAAAATGGTTCATAAGAAACCAGGAGCTACATTTGGTGTGCGTTCTAATTCCTATTTTCCTACTGCTATAAACATCAAGTCTTAAAAGTGTAGGAGATGAAGAGTTAACCAGAACCTTGAAAAGGGTTGTGGTTAACAAGAGTTACCCACAACCTTGAAAAGAAAAAGATTGGGTAAAAGGACAAAACTGGAAGTACTTTCCCAAATTAGAAATGGGCATGGTAAAAGGCTCCTTCTGTCAAAGTTGAGGAGAAAATTCATCTGACTTCCTTGAGATCTGCTTGCACCTCTAGGATGGCAAAGGGGCTTGCACTTTAGGATGGGAGATCTAATGCATCCCCCTCCTTGCTGACCCTTGATGTTGGGAAAAGAGGAACCACTGATACAGACAAACCTGATCAAAAAATCTGATGAAGTAGGTACTCAAAATCCATGGGATGGAGTGAGGGTGTAGGACAGGTGGACAAGGAGGAGAAAAATGTATCAAAGTGCCTTAAGTAGTACAAAATATTTTTAGTTTTAGTGGCACAGTTTCAGTTACAATTGCATGGTGCCAGGCTCAGACCTTGTAATAAAAATTGTTAGTATGTTATGAGAAGTGTCAGTGCTGCTCTTTGCCTGATGTCTCCTGTCTTTCCTATCTGTTCCTGGTCAGAACACTGCAAATCCTACTCTTGCGGAGTCCATCAGGAAGCTGGAGGGTTGGTTATCCCTGTGTTCGTGTTGTTTGAAATGCAGTGAAAAAGGAATAGCTTCTTTTACCATCATCTTTACTGTAAAATATTTATCCTCTTTCTAGACTGTCTCTATTTTGTCAAGCTCTTATTTGGCCAGGTTGGAGGCTTAGTCTCGTGTTTTATCCCTAAATATAGAGATCTTACCATGAAGTTACTCGTACAAAAGTTGGATTTTATTTTTTTACTCTGCTTTTCTGCATAAGTAGTTTGGTAGAAAGAATGAAGGAAGGGTGTTTGGGATTTTGTTCACAAGGTGGCACTAGCCACTAACCAGTGCTACCTTCCTTTTAGTCCCAGCACTGAATTGTCTAAATCTTTATCATAGTAGGAAGAACTGGTAATGATTAACTATAGACCAGGCAACTAAGAGTGTTTTCTTACATGCTGTCAAGTCCTCTTTTTGTCTACTTAAATAGCACTTGGATCAAAGAAAGAAAAAACCTTTTTCTTTTAAAGAAATACAGTTGTATCTCAGGTACTATATACTTGTTATATAGAAGGAGTGTTCTCAGCACAATGTGAGGGAGAGTAAGGTGAAATACTATTACTGTTAATGGCAGCTGGGATTCTAATTGTCTCTACCCATGAGGCAATAATTTGTTGCATTGACAACTTGCTGTTTGTTTCTGTTTCATTTGTGTCTCACTATATTGATACCTTAGAAACTGCAGTGCTTTATATAAATTTCAAAATGCAGTGCCTTAATACAGTATTTCTTTAATGCCACAAAAATATCGGACAAATCTCTGTTTATATTAATTGCTCCCATGTTTTTTCCCACCTCTTTTGTTTTATAGACGAGCTGCTCTCCAGCTGAGCAGCCATTCAAGCAAAGATGCATAGGATGCACATGACCAGAGAGGCAGTATCTCTCTCATTAATTACTGTGTGAAGTCAGCTGCAGTTTAGTTTGCCATTTTACAGTTTCTCCTACTTGAGTAATCCCCATTTTGTCTCTGGCAAGCCCTCATTTCAAGGGAAAGAGGAAGAATAGAAAAAAATTACATTTACATATTGCTGGCTTTATATCTCACTTTAGGCATGGTGTGTTCAGTATAATCCATTACTGCTAATAAGCTACATGTAAAATTGCCTCAACTGCATTTTATGCAACAGTAATTCTTTTGGATATTAAATATTTGCATTAGTGTAAATGCTAATTAGCTGCCAGTGCAGAAACTGATTTGTAAGAACATAGCTCCTCTCCTTGCCTTTCTTACACCTTCCCTTCTCTCTATTTAGAGCTGGCTTCTCCTCACCTTTTGCACAAGTGAGTGGGATCTGCCAACCCCAAAACAAGTGACTTCATGGAAAAGCTTCTATGAATGAAACCTATCACGAAGCAAAGTGCACAGGCTGTATCCAAATGTCTCCTTCCCAGCAACTGGATGATAGGCAGAAGCAGAACAGACTGAGAGATGCTTTTTCCTCTTCCCAAGACAGTGGTGAGTGGCACTAGCAGGTAAGTTTAGCCCAGGAGAAGTGTCACAAGGGACCTGCTTCCCACAGGCAGCCTCTTCAGGCTCAGCTCTTTCCTGGCCCCTCTCCAAGCACTATGCCTATCTACTAATGCATCTGGTGGGCTTTCTTGCTCAAAGCCATCTTACTTGTTATCAAGGGCCTGATCTAAGAAAATACTGAGTTGTGCCATCAGTTTCTACTTTCATGGAGGGACCACATTATACCACAAATTTGGGCCTTGAGACATTTCAAGGAAAGGTTACTTTGATTGGGAACTACAGCAGGGGTTAACAAGTGAGTATTAATACTGTGGTATTGGACTGCTGGTACATTATGTTATTCTTCCTTCCCTTTCCACCAAACTTGTCCTGATCTCCACCATGCATCTGGCCTACCGCTTCCTCTCTAAATACCCAGTGATCAAAAAGAAAATGTGTCATTGTCATATCAAACATTCTTGTGTCTGTACAGGCTGAGAGAGTAGCAGGCCCAGAGAGAGCAGCAGCTCAGAGTGTACTGGTGTATTTGGGCAGGACAAGAACTCTTCCCTCCTTGGTTAACACAGGCTGATGGGGTGTCACAGCTGTGTGAGTGTGAGGTTTCCCTAGTTATGTCAGGATTGTGTTCAGCCTTGGCATCTTTTTCTACTAGACACTGAAACAGAAGTGGAGCAGGGGTGTTGATTGTTACTCTGTGGTGTTTCCCTTGGCAGGTTGGTCTGTGTCACTGCCTGTGGATTTGAGAAGCCATTGCCAGCTCACGGAGGAGGAGGATGAGACTGGATGTTTGCATTCTACAGTGCTGGCACCGAGGTGTTCAGAGCCAACAAGGTGTACAGCCTGCAAGGGAGACACCAAAACTGGCATCTGCCCTTTGTTCAACAGGTTAGATGATCCTGGCTCACATTACTGAGGCTGCATCCAATACAAAGCTAGAGACAACACTATGACCCCAGCCTTCCTGCTCCCTACCCCTCCAGCACTCTTTAGCAGCAGGCAGGGCAGTAGAATCACTGGGACAATTTGCATCCAAGATGTGCAGTGCTTTCCTGGGCTCCCAGTCTCACAGCCTCTTCCTTTCTGCCACGTTCTCACCGTGAAACTGGGAACAAAGGGCATCTGCAGTCCTGCAGCGTGTCTGCCCTCTCCTGTCCTCACAGCAGGTGAAGGGAAGCACGACTGCTCTGTGTCGGAACTAATCGGTGGTCACAGCTGCCTCCGAGGCTCTGCTGGATTGTTGTACCCTGGAGAAACCGTGGCACGAGCAGAATGGGATGCTGTGCTATGTCGAGGCTCATATTGTGCCAGGCTGAGCAATTAGGGCTCATCCACTGAATAAAGTAAACTGTGACCAGGCTTCTTGGCACTGGGTGACTATTGTACGGCAGATGGTACGCGGGGTATAATGGACTAAGAAAATATTCTGAGTGGGGAAAATGTCACCGCTAAAAATGGCACCACAGCTGACGTTGCTCTGGAAAAGCAGAGGCCAACTGAAAAAGCCTTTTATGCAGGCAGTGGGTACCAGCAAAAGATGAAGGCAGTCATAAGACTTTTTCTTTCCTCCCATTCTGAATCAGTCGATGTGTCTCAGACTTTTGAATTGTGACCTAGTAAAGACAAGAGGTGAAGAGTGCATTTTCTTGTTCTGTTTTTAGTATGTGAATACAAATTGAAAATGCAAACAGAGACACCAGCTTTTTCCATCAAGGGAGTTAACATGGTCCCTGGTGAATTGCCATGCACTGAGTGGGGTATGAGACAAAGCCATGAGAGATCATTATTAATAGACAACACAAAACTGACCAGTTATATGGATCAATTACAATTTGCAAGGCAGAGGAAAACTCCCAGGCTGGTTTAGGAAATTTAAGAAGGTTGAACAACTGTCCAGTACTGTGGAGGTACTAGAAAATTAAATCTAAAAACTACAAGAAATGCAGAAAGGCATGCCAGAACTCAAAATGTGCTGATGTAGAGACTTTGGCAAACATTGTTAGCAAGGACAATGCAGCATTTGAAAGAAGAATGTAAAAACACCCACAGGTTATATTATTTGCTAGTGGAATGCAAAGAGTATTGATTGGACTGGAGGATAGTGAGTTTCAAGAAGAAAGAAAAGGTGGATACTGCTTCAGCCAAAGCAAATCCCTTCTAAACCACATAGTTGTGTTAGCAAAGAGTTAGCCAGTGAGTCACAAGCTGATATGAACCACAAAGGTTGATAGGAACATCAATAGAAACACAGTGCTGATATGACTGAAGAGAAACAGATAAAGCCTAAGTGATGGTGGTAAGGGATGCAAATTGACAATCTTGGTAAGTTGTGAGTGGGCTCTGTTAGTTTGCTGGATACAGACATGGGGAGGATATTAATTGTTATGGGAATCTGGGACTTAACTACTTGCTGACCTCCTCGGGTGAATGTGCCATTAGAGAGGAAGGAAGAAAAATAAAAATAAAAAAAATTGAGAGTGTATGTTCGCAGATCAGCAGTATTTGTAACAGCACCAAACAGAGACAGCCCTGCTGTCCCATACCATTAGTATAGTTCTCCTTGCCCTGAGGCAGGCAGAAGTCTGGGGAGAGACAGGCAAATTGATTACACTGTGAATCACAAAATCAATAGGGGAGTTAACAGCAGATACCCATTTGCTTATTGTTCTGAGAGAAGGCAGAAATCCAGAATAATCCACTTCATGTATGAACTCAGAGAAATTTAATAAGCATTTAGAAAGGGAGCATTATTCCATGACCTGGAAGAAAAATGCTTGATGAATTCAAACTCTTTTTTTTTTTTTTTTTTAAGCTTGGAGCACTGGCAAAGTTCTGAAAACCTAAAAAGAGTGCATTGTGCGTTGCTGGGACACTGCTTTCTCAGATAAACTGTGGGACTTGGACCTGCAGCGTGGCCCCCAAATGACTGAATGTTGAGATAGGCTTGTTTGTGCACAATTTCCCCTTCTCTCTCTTGAAGTCCTTGTTTTCATTAAAAAAGAGAATAGCTGTGCAGACAGGGAGAAAGCCAGAGGGGTCTCCATGGGTACTCCCTTGTATTATGGAGTATACTCATCCTGATAGCCCTAAGATGCCACTTGGGATTTCTTGGCTCCTGAGAAATTTCACCGGAAAATGCAAACAGTGAGGGGAGCAAATGTGTCTACAGAGCAGTGCTTTGGCAGCCCGTGTCTCCTTCTCTCAGAGACAGTGGTGAGACAGATATTCTAAGTGATGCAAGCACTAGGAGGTCAGGCCTGTTCAGTGTGCAGGTGCTGAGGAGCACTGGCTGTGCATGGTTGGGAAGGGAGCAGTGCTGCACTTTTTGGGAGGTTCCTCTGCAGAGTCCCACGGTGCACAGGGGTAAATGGTTGCAGCCAGCAGACTGCACAAGGCAGACCTCTGTGCCTGCTTGGCTCAGAGTGATTTCTGAACCAGGAAATCAAGCCCAACAAGTCATCTCCTATCCAGCCCTCTTCTCCTTTTTCCATAAGGTCCTTCTTTATTTTCCTCCTACCCTTAAATAAATTGACTTGCCTGGCTTTCTTCCTTCAGTGATGCAAGCTACCATGTAACTAACGTTTGTTATCTGTATGAGATAAACATTTCCTTCCTTGTCTAGCTTATTGTCTTTAGATTGCAAATATTTGAGGGCAGGTTTGATTTCCTGTATGTTTACATGGTACTTAGAATAGCAGAATCCAAATTTGGGCTGAAACTATTAGAAATTAGTCACTCTTATTTATCATTTATAAAAGATAAGTTCTACTGGTAAATGCTCTGTAAAAAGGACTGCTTCCTCCACTGGCCTTGGTACCTGCTGTGCCTCATTTGCGTTGAAGATGTGTTGAAGGAAATTGCTCTGCACACAACATGGAATAAATTGCACTTTATTATATCCTTATTCAACATCTCTATTTTATTTTTTCTTTTAATTTCTCCTTTTTCTGTTAAGTCCTCACAAAAATGTAGACAATTCACATTATTTTTCTTATATGAACAGTAAGAGCCTTCTCTGTCATGTTCTGCTGACTAGTGAGTTCAAACAGTTTCACATCACTCTTCACATACAGTTCAGCTGAGTATGTCATCCAACCTCTTCCCTTCAGCCATTTGCACCCATCTCAGCAAGTTCTTAGTCTAAAAAAGAACCTAAATTGCATTAATTGGTCTAATGATAAGAGCTAACATATAATGTAGCCTGGTTTGTGAGGCTGCACAGAGAGAGGGGAAACCTCATTCACTGTAAATTAATGTTCTAATTTATTTTAGCCAAGTGGTGGTTGCAGATATTTGTGCAAAGAAAGCACCTGTACTCTGTAGATCCAGTCCCAGTGCTTATTTCCCAATTTTGGGCCATGTTCCCTTCAGAAAGTAATTGTGAGAGGAAGAGCAGCCCAGCTGAAGAGAAGAAGTGAGAGATTTAAGGAGAGGAGAATTGTGTTTGAATTAGTCTATGACATGTATAAGAAAAAACACGGAGGCTGGTGGGCTTCTGCTTTGGTTCCAAAAAACAAAAACCATGGAATCTTTAACCAGCAGGGAAGCACAGGTGGAGTAAATAATTGCCTAGAGGGTTGTTTTGGTTGAGGATCTTTATTATGAAATGAACACAAAGGTCAACAGTGGTGCAAGACAACATCATTGCTCCTGCTATCTCTTATCCAAACAGTTTGCTTTGTTCCTTAGAATTACCTGGACAGTACAGGATTTTCATAAAGCTGGCTAGGAAATGCATGGTAGTGTCTTACACACTGAAAATCCCAGGTCCCATCCTCAGTTTCTTGAGGCAGAAGAGGATTAAGCAGTAGAGAGTGATGGATAGGCTCACTAGTGGATTTGTATCACTGAGTTTAGATACTGAGACTAGATAGGGCTAAATGGCTGGAAGGGCATAGACAAAGAAGAAAATGCTGAGTTAAGCAGCTCTGGATGTATTTTGGCCACTCTTATAGTCTGTTTAGGATATGAAGAGAGAACAAGAGGGAGGTAGGCTCTGTTTTCCTTGAAGTTTTCCTTGAGGCTGGAGTTTCTTGGCTGTTTGTTTGCTTTCAGCTCTGTTCTGTGTGCTCTCAGGCAGAGGGGAGTCTGCATGAGACTTGGCTGAGAGCTTCAGGCAGTCAGAGATGACTCCCTTCTTCCTGTTTTCCCCCAGCATCTCTATCTGACTTGAGGCTCTTGATATAACATACCATACACTAGTGTGAGGCTCAAACTCCTAATCAGTATAAACAGGATTGCTCACTTGGCATGACTGGGCTTTAGCTCTCAAGAAGGCTTTCATTGTCTTGCTTTGAGTTCCTCAAGTCCCTACAAAGAAAAGTTGCTCAGCTGGCCTTAAAGTAGGGAAGACATGCAGTAGAAGAAAGACCAAAATCAATTTGGACAGCAGTAGAAGAGAAAGTAAGCAAGGAGTGTGGAAATAAGGCTTTGTGTGCAATGTCAACTCTCTATGCTGTCTTCCCAATATGCAGCCCACTTTCATAGTTTTGTTTTTCTTCTTGGAGTCCTGGTTCAGGCTGTTGTATTACAGACTCAGTTCTCATTACCAGAAATACAACCTCAGTTCCCAATCCTCTGAGCTGCAGAGCTGGAAACAATGGCATGATAGTAAGACCCCTGAACGGAGAGTCTACTGTGAATCTATTTTAAGCCATTTTGGGAGGAGGAGGAGGGTTTGACAGGAGGAGGATATTTGGTTGTATTATGCAGAAGCTGCAGAATTCTCTTCCTTCTCTTCCCCCATTTACAATTCTTGTAGATGAAGTGGTGAGAAATGTACCAGATTACCTGAAGTTCATGGGGGAAACCTATCTAGGATTTCTTGATTTAAAAACTGCTGGACTTTTTGTATTGTGACAGAAATACTTTACAAAACTCTGTTGGGTTTAATGTGCTTATAATTTTTAAAGATGTCCTAGATATAATATATAGTAGATAGATAAAAAAGATATAAAATACATTTTGGATACTGCAGACAAGAATGCATGCATGTAATGACTGTTAGGATTTGCAGGATAGGAATCTAAGTCAATAGGTGTGTTAGAAATAATTAGAAGAGAGGTCTGCTCATCTGAGAAACCCTACAGAACTGCAGACTCAAAAGCAAAAAAGATAAAAGCAACTGTCTTTTGAACTTCTCAATTATTTTTTTATTGCTTGTACATCTGTGGGTAAGATAGCTGTGAGACTATTTTAATACATCTTTTGGAAGGTCAGTTTTAAACCTGAAGTTTTCTTTCTTGCTTGCATTTATTTTTCCCCTTCAGGGCATACAAGTGTTCCTTTGCTGTCTCCGTACCTGCTCATATTGCAATCTTCCATGGCAGTGCCTGGGGCAGGGGCAGCAGCAGCAGCCTGGCTGTGGGTCAGGCTGTGGCAGGCACACAAGGAGGTACCTGGCAGATCATACACTTGTTCTCCACCTCTGCTTTGAAACAGGCCTGATGCATGGCTCTAGTCAGCCTCCCTTCAGTTGGACCATGTGCATTTGTGAAAATAGCAATTTAAAGTGCCTGGCTGAAAATGGTAATTTAGTAGAGAAGTATTTCAGTGTTCTTACTGCATTATGCCAATGTAAAGAATTCTGGCAGTTCTAATAATAACCTTTCTTTACATAGCTTAACAAAACCCTCTAGTCTTTCTTTTCTACTTTTTTTTAATCAGGTAGTTCCTAATTATAAACTATGTAATGCAATTTTCAAGAGAAACTGTTTCTATTTTTCTACTGACTGGAAGAATCAATGTTCTTTATTGTGAGACCAGACTCTAAATATGTAACTCCTGAAAGGTTAAAGTTTATTTCTTACGTGAAAAAGCAAATTCAGATCAAGAGTCCAAATTTCAGAGTTTTCTTTATCCTAAGTTTTAAAGATCAGGATTGTGGAGAAGTAGGAGAATATGAAGTAACAACATTTCAGAGGAGACTTTTGAACTCTGAATTTGACATTCATTGCCACTGTCCAAATTCCTACAATTTTTCTTATTTTGAACCTTTTATTTATTTATTTAGTAGTTGAATTATCATAACATTAGGAAACACATTAGTCACACATCTGTTATCAGAGTGGTTCTATCAAAGTTTGATTACAGTAATTTTTAAAATCAGAGCCTGTAAGTGAAGTCTGTAGTATCTGTTTTCATCTGGATAAAAAGCAGCACTCTTTTTTGAAGAGAAATTGATCTGACTGCACACTTGGATACCAATTAGGAAGAAATTCTCGCTGCAAAAGCACAAGGAAGAGTGGGCGGAAGGTTGTACATCTCTTTTAAAAGAGACTGTAATGATACCTTTTTTTACAGCAATGTTAAACTTGCCATTTGAATCGAGAATGTCTGAAGAGAGATGTCTGAACACAGGCTTTTGGGTGTGGGGAAAGTGCACCAGAAAACAAGCCATAATTGATGAAAGGGTGCTCTGCTCTGCTCTAGTAGTGAGATACTGTTAAATGTTAATGCAATGCATTTGTTACAGGTGAAGGTGTGATATGCAGAGGTTTTGTACCCATTTATATATTTTTGGTAAAGAGCCCATTTCCTTCTAAAATAGCTGCAGCTGCTGTAACCCTGTGTAAAAGGTATCATTAGCTTAAAAGGAACTTAGAATGATGCTGCTGCTTCCTCTATGGGTATAAAGTCAGATCCACCTTGCCCATCCTGCATGAGACTTAGGTATTTGAGTCTCAGGTGTGCTCTGCTGTGCTGCCTTCATCTCCAGCCTTGTGTGTGACTGCAGTGGAGGAGAGGTCACAGTGCTATGGTGCAGCTGTGTTAGGTTTTGGAGCCAAGGGATCTCTTGCTAGAAGGTGATTTTCTCTCAGTAACCTCATACCATGGCCTTTCCTCCATCTTGCACTTGGGAGTAAACTCTGTGGCTTGTTGTGTGATGCAACTAGTGAAGCCCTGTGTGCCAGACTGAAAGGAGATGGGAAAGGTGCCCATGGGCTCAGACAGACCAGCTAAGTTGTGTGGGTGGCTTGGAAGCAGTTGTCCATGGGCATACTTCTGTCCTTGGGGAAATACAGGGGTATTCAAGCTAACTTCATCCTTTTTCTAGGTTTTGTTGTTTTAGGTTTTTTTTTGTCTGTACAAAGAGAGTTGTACTTCATTACATCATGATTTCTGCATGTATGCAAGTCATGACTAAACCCCTTGTTTCTGTATCATAAAATTTTCCCTTGCTGCTGACAAGGCAATGGGCAAGTCTTCTTTGCCATAAGTGACCTGAAGGAAGTTGTTTTGCACCTTCACTCTCTGGGGCTCTTCCACCTCCTGTTTCCCCAGCTCTGGCATGTTGGACTGGCCCTTCAGCTAGGAAAGAGGTACAGCTCCCTTGAACTCAGGGGAGCTCTACTAACCTGTGCAAATGGCAGATATAATCCATTATTGTTAGTGTTCCCAGATGGTGAAATGTGTCCAGATGCTGTTACTGTAGGCAGGGAAGAAGAAGCCATAGTTTTGTCCTTAATCTGTATTTTTGTAATGCTATGAAGGGGGGAAAAGGTGAAGAAACATCTTGCCTCCTCTCACTTCTGCTAGTATTTACTCATGGATGTAACAAGCTGTCATTTTCTAGTTTGTGTGAAAAGTGACACTTATTTCCCTTCCCCCCTTTGCAACCTTGCCAATGTATTTGCTGCATGCAGATATAGATTTGTGTTCATTTCCCTAGCAGATGTCACAGTGATTCAGTGCAAAATCTGCTTGGGGACATGATGATAATTGAACTGTCCTCCAGGAAGGGGAGATGAATGCGTGGGTATTTTCTGCTTCCGTTACAATAGCAGAGCTTTATATTTCAGATCCTCAATTCAGAGCTTTAATTTTCCATTTTCCCAAGCAGGCTGGGTGAGATGTACCAACATCCAAGATGATTTTTGAACTGTGCCTAGCCTAAACTGTTTAAGAACTGGCTTTATATGCAATGCCATTGTGAAGTGACAGTTGTTTGATATTTAGATGCAAGAAAGCATCTCTTAGTAGAATGTAAATACTACTCTTATTTAAAGTTTAATTAAGTGCTGGCTCCTGATACTCAAAATTTACTGAGAACACTTATCCTTTTTTCACTTTTGCATCCAATTTACACATAAAAATAATTCACTGCCAAGGAAGTGGCTCAGGAAGGTTTGGTGTTCTTGTTATGACAACCCAGGGGCACCACTTCCCTCTTCAAAGAGTACAAGTTGATTATATAGCTGCAGCAAAATAATACAGGAGCTAAATTAAAAAAGAGTAAAAAGCAGTAACTACCTGCTCACATTGCTGCTGCTATGCAATTGTTTGATAGCTATATAATTGATGTGTGTGGCTGTGATATGCAATCTCTCCTGTATATTCTTCCAGGAGTTCCTGACTGCCTGCTATTTTCTGTTGTTACGAGTAGATGTTTACATGCAGTGTATCTCCAGCTGGCTCTTGACCAAGCCTTCTCAGAGCTCTTGGAAATACCCCTCCTTTAATAAAATTAATGTCAGTGGAGATTGCTATCTTCAACCATTTTGATATCCTTGGCACAAAGGAAATGCTGTTTCCTCCCTCTGGAGGATTAGACAGCATTAAAGCTGCTCCATCTGTGAAGAATAACACACTGCTGGGTGGCTGTTTTTTCTCTCCTTCCCCCCCTGAAAGAGTTACTGCTCCAAAGGGCTGCCTGCAAGAGGAGAGCTGTACTGCAGACTGCCTGACATCTGCTTTGTTCCTTTTGCTCTGTCTGCAGAATGCCTGCACCTGAAAATCAGTTTCATCTGCTGCTGTTTGGAGAGGGTGTTCCTGTGCTGGTATCCCACTGCTCATCCCGGCACTGTGCAATGGCAGTGGCAATACTGAGTCTGCCCCTGCTGTTATACTGGGGTGCCCTCCCACTCCTGTTTGCTGGGACTGGGGAGCAGTGTGGATGCCAGATTGCATTTGAGCAGCTTTTGTCCCTGTGAGTCAGCATTTCATTTACATTATTGACAGGTTTCCCAATCTGCTTGGGAAATCTGACAGACGCCTTCTGAGTCCTCAGGGTGTTGAGCACACCAAATCTTCTTGTGACCAAGGAGGCAGATCCCTCTCCTTTCTGGTAGCTTGGCTGTTGAAAGATTGATATGCCAAACATCTTCTTAGCTTATTTTGCAATGTGTGTATCCTTCTCCAAACAAGGACTGGATGATCCTCACACACCCATCAAACACAAATCCCTTCAACGAATTTCCTCCACATTGATTTCCTAAGTCCATTTGCTGAAATGATCCTGACAGCAAATCACCTAAGCAGCTTTTCCTTTTCAAGACCTGAACACCTTTTTCACAAAAAGTAATGTGAAAAACTTAGAGAAATGGAGGTACCCTTTTTTTGGACATATGAAATCATATTCTGGACATATAAAATCTCACTGTCCTACCCAGAATCTCCCCCAGCTATTCAGCATACCTGCCACTTCCAGAGAATTCAGATACTTTGCATCACAGGAGATTTGTTTATGCCTTGGTGGGTTGACAGTAGAGTGGGTGCAGGGGTGTATGTGTGGCTTCTGGTGCGAACAGCTCACTTGAAAGGAGTTACCCAGTGGGAGGGTAGGAAATAAAAGGGTGGAAGGAAATTGGAGGAAAGGCCAAGGAGCTGAAAAGGAGACTCAGGGGTCACATTTTAGATCAGAGGAACACAGTCCCCAGTGTGGAGTGATTTGTGTTCATCTGCATCTTAATAAAGGACAATCTGTCAGGCTCAACATGATCCTATTGGGCAGGATTTTCCAAAGGGCTGAAGTGTGTTCCCTTATGTTTTCCTGCTGTTGTGGAACTTGCTCCTGAGATACTAGTGGCTGTTACATCTAGGAAATATACCTGCAATTTGAGCTGGGGAAATGCTGTTCTGATATAGTCACTGGAACAGGATAAAAGAATTGTCATCTTACCTTCTTGTGTCAACAGAACAAGGAAAACAAAAGAATGAATGCCCTTTTAGACAAAAGGGAGTAGTTTTTTAATCCAGCTACCTGCACAAAGCGAATCCCACTCTGGAGGTCTAGAGGGCATCTAAAAAAAAAATAAAAATTCTGACTGCTGGGGGAGTTGCAGGGACTTTCGAAATAAAATGTTTCATTTCTGTCCCTATAACCTCTTATTCACTGAGATTGCAAAACTGGCCTTGTATTGGAGAGACTTCAGTGGAGAGGAATTTGCAGCTAGGGTTGAATATGTTTCCTGTGGCAAAAAAGACTGCTCTGCTCTGGGGAAGATCAACATATTCCAAATGGTACTGCAAAAGTTTTTCAGTCTCTGCAACAGATGAGCAAACCCAACACCAAAGTGTTGAAATGGAGGTGAAATGATGAAGCTGCATCATTTTGACAAATGGTGGTGTTGAACCATAGCTAATGGCAACTGCCATGTAACAGTTTATACATGAAAGAAGGGAAAAAGAGAAAGATAAAAAATTAAGGAAGGAGGGAAACAACGGGTTAAATGATACTTACAGTAGTAGAAAGAAGGGGAGGGTATTGAGACTGGGGAATAAACAAGGCTGAGCTGGATGGTGAGGGAGAAGTAGAGATGACAGGCTTGAGGAGTGGGGAGCAGAGGTGAGATCTGCACTGCAATCCAAAGTGTTTATTAAGCTCTAGGAAATGTGAGGCATTTGGTCAGGTACTGCTGCAGCATGGTTGTGCCAGGGAGGCTTCAAAACCTGCCCTGTGTGACTGACTTTGGTTTCACAGCCCTGGTGCTGCTGCTGCAGGCCGCTCTTGGGCACCAAGATGGAAATGCAGGGATGTGGCTCTGCAGCAGTGTGCTCCTGCAGGTTATGGAATGGGAAAGGCAGGAGAAGGATCACAGTTAATTACTACTTCTTCTCCTGACATATAAAGTTGGGTGCTAAAACAGACTCTGCTTCACTCCTACACACAATGTGCTCAATCATTCCATTTTTAATGTAACAAGAAGCACTGAAAAGTATGATTCTCTCAGGGCAGAAAATCTAGCTATTAATGCTGGGAGAGGGAAAAAAGGGGCTTTGTACACAGGAAGCATTTTACTTGTACAAATCTAAGACAGATATTTTTAATTCAAGTATTTTAAAGGTTTGAATTTCCTATATATATGGAAGGGCACACTTGAAGTGTGGACACTTAGGATCTTGCAGGCATCAAATTCAGATTTGTAAAAGTGACAATTTTTTCTGTATTTAGATACTTCATAAGCTCATATTTTCTGGCACAAGGTAAAATAGGCTATAACCAGCCTGGAAAGAAAACTAAAGAGGAGGGTATAAAAAACATTTGCTATTTCTCCTGTCATTGCTTATAGGCAGTCAAATGTGGTTGGGAAGCAAATAGACAGTGCAAAGGCCTTTCTTAATATCTTGCTAATGAGACTTGGCTGTGGAAGGGCCTGTCCCCATCTCTGGGCTTCCCAGCTATCTCCCTCTTGGCTGCCAGTCTGCCTTCACAACTCAGAGGCAGGAGTTCCCTTTTGGTTGCCCATTCCTGTATTTCTTTTTCTCTATAAATAGACCATGATTCTGCCTTTTCTCTTTGCACTTGAGCTGTTCATGATGATAATGAGATCTCAAATCTTCCTGTAGCTACCTGATCTATTTGGCCCTGTTTCGAAGCTCATTTTGAACAGATATTTGTTTCCTTCATCCTGTGGGCCATGCTTTTACCTGAAATGTCTATGCTGTTTCCCTCTATTAATCAATTGGCACTTAAATGAAACGAGATTTGTGCTGGAAACGAAAGGGAAAGGTTCTCCAGACAGCTGATGCTTAAAGGAATGCTCTGAGATCTCTGATAGAAGCTCAAGGTTTTAATGTTGTGTGTTCAGCAGCTTAAAATAGGGTATCAGGGAATTTCCTGCCTGATAACAAGATTAGTAAGAAGCAAAGTCTGTGGTTGGAGAGCCTTCATCAGTCACCTGGTTGCCTTTGCACAGAGCTGTGCTCCAGCCCGCACACACCAGGTACCTTTGCACCACAGGAGATGACTCACTGCAGGGACTGGGTGTCACAAAGCATCTGTCAGGAGCATTGCCTGGGACCAGGAGGCACATGGAGACTGTTTCCTGGTGAGCTGGAATGTTCCAAGTGCATAGAGTAGCCATGCTACGTGAGGGAAGGGTTCTGGAAATTGCCAGCCTTAAGCAACCCTTCACGGCTCTCTCACAGAAAGTGCACCAGACACGTGAATACCCTGAACCAGACCCACAGGAACTTCACTACCTGGGGTTTCTTGTTTGTCCTCACATTTTCATAGGGACTCCTGCCTTCATCTGTCACTTTTGGCATCATGAGCAGCATGGGCTGATGGCAAGGAACCTGTGAATGTTAATTTACCAGAGAGAAATCTACTGATACAGTTACATAGCCACAAATATGGAACTGGTCTGAATATTAAGCACACTACTGAAAAAATGAGATGTATTCTTGCACGTGGCTGACGTTATTTGAGAGTCAGAGGTGGTTCTTTAAATAAATGCTTTAAATGTGGTTTGCATAGATGTCTAAGTATAAAGAATAAAAGATGAGGGTGGGTGTTTTTGTACAGAATAGCAAAGATGTATCCACACCGCTGCAAAGCCTTAGTGAATTTTCAGGCTGGGTAGAGGAGAATGGCACTTGCATCTCATTTTGTCTCTCACGAGCTAATACCTCTTGTCTAAGGCCTCATTTTGAGTACAGTCGAACACCTTTGCATTTGATCCTGTTGCCATTGAAACTGATGTGAGGCTGCTTATCAGGGGAAGCAGATAGCAGGACTAGGACTAGATAGTTATATTCAACTTAAAGGGTGCAGTATAGGGTTTTTCCCTGTTCAAGTATGAAGCACTGTAAAAGGAATCTTCCTTATCATTCAGCAGCAGATCTGACGAAGAAGCTCATGTTACTCTGTTATTTTCTAAATCTGCAGCACACTCTGCATTTTGGCCAGAGGAGCAGCAGGACTGCTGCAAGTGTAGTGTCATTGCATGGATGGTTTTTTCCAGTGGGAAATTCCACCACCACCAGCCTTGCCAAAAGACAGCTTGGAGGAGGAGAAAATTTCCTGTGATGATGGTAGTTCTTTCCCAATGAAATAACAACAAGCAGGGAAATCCATCGAGCTGTTAGTCCTGCTTTTTTAAACTTATATATAGCATAGTGCATCTGAGTGTGCCTATGTGTGTGTATAAAAAAACTATATTGCACTCACACTCTCTATATGAAGCATCATCAATTTCAGCTACTAAGAAAACTAGCTCATGATATGATGGGAGATAAATATATATGTAATGGAAAATGGCCCAGCAGATAATTTTGCTAATAATCTTTGTATTTAGTTTTTATGGAAGATACTAAGATTAGTGTAGCTTGAAAATAGATTGTACCTCTTTAAAATGAGCCTCCTTTATTTGTAGCCCTGTGAAGCCTGGAGGTTATTTTAATTTTAAATAGTGCTTGTTAAAGAGAAGTGAAATCAAAGGGTATTTTGGAATGTAGCCTTTTCTTTAAATACATTCCTTGTAGGTGGGGAAATCTACAAGTTTTTTGTACCGCAGATGCTCAAGCTCCATTAATATGTCTTTGTGGGCAAGTTCATAAGGCGATACCATCTTACAAACTGGTGTAGGAGAGATAATTGATTTTTAGCGCTTTCGAAACTGCAGAGCACAAACATGCCACAACCATTGTGAGTATGGAAGCATGAAAATTTGCTTGAGAAATAAGCCAGGGGAAGTTTTGATTCTGCCCACTTTGTGTTTAATATCCTGCCTATGTATCCAAGAAATTTCAAATCTTCAGTAAATTCAGTGCATATTTTCCATACAAATTTTGTGCTTAGCCTCCTATAAAAGATTAAGTGATAGAGGCCCAGATCTTCAAATGACTGTGGGTGAGATCCCAGTTAATGTTTAAAAAAGTTTCCAACATGTGCAGTAGACTTCTGAAAACCAGGAAAGTATACAGGATTTGAACACTGACAGACCAATGTGTTTGCTGCAGCTTAGAAGATAGAGATGGTGGCTCTGTGTTTAAATGAGGCATTCTCTGAGTTAAACTGATTTCTGATGTAACATTGCAAAAGTCAGTGTAGTAAACTGGTCTTCAGGGTTAATTCAGCTAAGAAGCTACATGGTAGATTTTATGCTCATACATGTACTTTGGGGACTGTGTTTGTTACTCCTTAGAATTGGACTGTTTATACTTCT
This sequence comes from Illadopsis cleaveri, assembly GCA_013399915.1. Taxonomy (NCBI): domain Eukaryota; kingdom Metazoa; phylum Chordata; class Aves; order Passeriformes; family Timaliidae; genus Illadopsis; species Illadopsis cleaveri. Next base: position 887,314 of record VXBB01005517.1, on the reverse strand, counting down.
GGGTTCGTTTGTTGGTAAATTACTTAAAACCAAATTGCAACAGCACTCCAATATTTGAAGCCAATTGGAAGCTAGCCTCCAGCACCATCATCAATGGAAGCAGAAGAAGTTTTCAGAGCAGAACTGTTTCTCCAGTCCCCTTGAGAAGAGGAGCAGGATTCTGTAAGCAAGGCTCTGTCTCTTAGGCTGTTTTCTCCTTGAACATTTCCATGAGCTAAAATGTGCCTTCAGTAATCAAATGTTCATTAATTAGTCCTGAACTCTGCTTGGTTTGCTATCAATGTTCAAAAAGAGAAGATACATGTTTATGAGGAAGGAAATGCAACTTTTGATTTGTATTTTAGGCTCTTGCCTCTAGTGCTGGGGCAGAAGCAAGCATGAGCAGAAATTTGAATGTAAGATGAGAAGTGGAAAAAACCCAACTCTTCCTTAAAATCCATTCAGAATCTACTGTTATCAAATATATGTAAAATTACACTATCCATTCCCTTTGAATTTTATCCCTAAATTAACTATAATCATTAGGATGTTTCCTCAGGCGATTCTTCACTGATGCATACTTCTTCCCAGCTGATTTTATTTAAAATGCAACTTCTAGTTCCCCAATGGCTATTCAGCAATGTAATACCGAATCTACAAACCATCTTCCAGAATGAGGAAGAGAATTCTTTTCTGCATTCCTTCCTCAAAGTACAGACATTTCAATCTTTTCCTTGCCAAATCTTTCCCTTGCCTGTACGCTGAGGATTTCTGTGGGACCAGATAATGCAGTTATGTAGCAACTTTCCCCAAAAGCAGAGCTGTAGCAGTTCTCTCAGCACTTACATCACCCTTGTCCAGGGATTTCTGTGTCCAGGGCATGATGAAGCTTGTCCCCTAAATGCCTGTTGTCATGCCACAAGACAGAGGTGTTTCCTGGTACACTTAAATTGGTTGCTGAAGCAACTTGGATCGTGGCTTTTCCTGCACCAGAACGTCTCCTTGTGCTTTTCAGTTGAGCTGTACCCTCTTCAGCATAGTTCATGTTAAGTTGCAGCCCAGCCTGACAGGTCTGGACTAATTCTCTGCTGTGGCCACTCTGGAATCCCATTAGTGAAAGAGCAAGCGGTTTCTTCCTGCCTTGACTTCAGAGTGCTTTGTTCAAATATTGAATACTTGGGACTGGGGTTTTGAAATATTGATACAGGAGAAAGTACAGACTGTCTCAGTCAAGCCTCGTGCAAGCTTTGCTCAGACGCCCTGGCGCGCGTAGGGAGTGTGGGGGAAGCGAGAAGGTCAGCGTGACTGGCTTTCTGAGCCTGGGGTGGGGCAGGGGAGCAGCCTGGCCTTTAACAGATTGTGTAGGAGGAATTTACTGGGATGAGATCACTCATGATTTGGCAAAAGTAATATCCAAATGCCATCCATAGAATCATAGAATGGTTTGGGCTGGAAAGGACTTGAAAGATCATCTAGCTCCATCCCCCTGCCATGGGCAACAATGTCTTCCATTAGACCAGGGTGCAGAAAGCCCCATTCAACTGGGCCTTGAGCACAGCCAGGGATGGGGCATCTGTAACTTCTCTCAGCAACCTGTGCCAGTGCCTCACTACCCTCACAGTAAAGAACTTCATCTGATACGCCATTCCAGGTGGGGTCTCACCAGAGTGGATCAGAGCGGGAGAATCACCTCCCTCACCCTGCTGCTCCTGCTTCTCTCGATGCAGCCCAGGAGGTGGTTGGCTTTCTGGGCTGCAAGCACACATTCCTGAGCCATGCTGAGCTTCCTGTCAACCAACACCCTCAGGTCCTTCTCTTCAGGGCTGCTCTCAGTACATTCTACACCCAGCCTGTATTTGTGCTTGGGATGCCCCAATCCAGGTGCAGCAGCTTGCACTTGGTCTTGTTGAACTTCAAGAAGTTGGCCCAGACCAACCTCTCATACCTGTCAAGGTCCCTCTGGATGCCATCCCTTCCCTCCAACCTGTCAATCACACCACACAGCTCCGTGTCACCAACAGACCTGTGGAGAGTGTGTTCCTGTGTGAGGCCCATGTGGTATACAGGTTTGTTCCTTGGGTCCTTGCTGCCCTTTGCATTGGACAGCAGTTTCAGCAAAAACCATTCCATGGAGAAGAGAAGAAAATGAACATGTAAATAATAGCCTTGAGTCTTTTATCGATCTTCATAGTCTCCCTTTCCCTGTTCTGTCAGATCTTTTCCTTCAGGCCACTTTTCTGTCAATGCTCTAGTGATGTCTACAGTAATGACAGATGTGTGTTCTTCACTGATTTTATTAAATGTAGATCTTCCCAACATATCGGTTTGATATAAAATGATCTCAGGGGCCTCAGGGCTCTATGAGAGATTTCAGATTTATGGGAAAAGGGGCTTGTGTATCCACACCATCTCTTGCACAGTGCTAAGCTCTGCAGGCAGCTCTCCCAACTTTCTAAATCCTCTGTGCAACTGAGGAGAGAGAGGAGAGAGACAGCTTGCTCTGCCTTGATGGTAGCAGATTGATGAGTTTGGCTGGAGGTTTTTGAGATGCAACAATCACGGGGATTGTCACAGTAGTAATGGAAGAACAGGGTCCTTTGTGCAAAGATAACAAATCCCTTTGGGAGACCATGTGTGTGCAGGAGCACTTCTGTACCCCAAGCAGTGGGCAGTGTTTTTTGTGACATCGCCATGGGTCAGCCTGTGTAGGTTTTGGAGGAACATGGCATAGCTGCAGTAAATCTTTTACATATTCTTGTTTCTTAGAAATCAAAGTGGTAACAGCAGGACTGGCCACATTAAGTCTTCCATGTGCAGCTTTGTGTTTTCTGTGCTGTTTTGGGATGATGGGAATGTTGGACATTTGACCACTACAGTCTTGACATGAGCCACAGCACACTGGGGAAGAGAAACGCCAAGGCCATGGGAACCTCTGGCTGTGTGTACACATTGGATTCCCTTAATGGACAGCAGTAAGAGTAAACACTTGGCTTTGGCTGATTTGGTTTTTGGTTTGTTTTTATTTTTTTCCCCCTTTACATGATTTCTTCTGCTGTGAGCAGTGAAGATGTTGCAAACAACCCATCTGCGTTTTTGCAACACCTCCTCTGTTCCTTGATTATTTTAGTTTGTTGGTGTCACTTTGCATGTTTATACTATTTTCAAATGTTTATGTCACTCTCTTCCCATATTTTGGGGTTTTTTTCCCCCTCCGTTGCTTCATAGCACTTGGAAGAGCTTGAATGCTTTTCTTCTGCCTCCCTTTTAATCTTAGTTACCTTAGCAATGTTAATTTTTATCTTCTTATTTTCTCTCCCTCTAATTTTTATCTTGTAAAGAGATGAGATTTTTTTTTCACCTGCAGTCCCACAAAGGAACCTTCTTTCTTCACCACATCTAAACTTTCCATTTTTATTACCTTTTGAGGAATTTTCTAACAATAAATGGGGTTAAATTAATAGTGATACTTTAAAGGTGGAAATATATTCCTCATCTGTTCAAAATTACTTGTTATCCACCCCTGTGATTAGGGAGACACTAATCTGAAGTGTTCTGCTAGACATGTACCATGCATATACATACTTCTTGTACGAAGTTCTTTTTTACTGACAACAAAAGGATGTGTCTTCAGTATGTCTTTTTCTGCTGCATGCAGTAGGTGCAATAGTTGCCCACTTAGCTGCCACACACTAGAAAAATCGGTTTCATTTGAATTTTCAAGGTTGTTCAAAGTGCCTTTAGTATTTTTCTCCTCTCTCTGTCGCGATGCCCCTTTATTTTTCTTTTCTCTCCATAGGAATGTCAGCCTCCAGCAGAGCCTGAAAAAGAGGAAAGAAAAAAGAAGGGGGGGAGAGGGGG
>VXBB01005517.1:825327-883471 GCA_013399915.1 Illadopsis cleaveri | reverse complement strand
TATATATATATATATGTAAATAAAAATTTATTTATTTATTTGTTTGTTTTTTACCCGGAGCAGCCCCGGGTGTCTCGGCGCCCGGCGGGAGCGGGGGAAGCACCCCCGGGACGCCCCAGCCCTTTGTTACCCCGGGCGTCGCTCCGAGCCGGGCTCTGCTGGGCTTCTCTCCTTCTCCTCCTCCTGCTGAAATTCCCCCCCTCCCCTTTTTAGTTTTGACCATGACAGCGTGACATTGCTCGTGGAGCGGGGGCTGGTGCTCAGAAATTCATAAATGCGGGAAACGTAGATTTAAAAAAAAAAACCCGTTATTTTTATCATTATTTTTTATTTCTTTTAAAGAGGAGTTTGAGTGGAATATGGTGCTTCCTCTCTGTGAATGCCTTCTGCAATGCTTTTTATTCTTGCATGGTGTCTAAACAAAGCCTTTCTCCCCAAAATCATGTCTCGACCAATAGCCTGGTACAAACTTCAGGCACGCTGTGGTCCCTGAAATGAAATGTATTTTTAGGTCTCTGCAGATTTATGGCTTTTGCCTCCAGCATTGCTGGGACTATTTGTCATGAATGAATATAACATGTGTGTACATTGCTGAGAAGATCCTTGGCATTGGTCCCTGCTCGCTGTAATTGTCATTCTTTTCCCCATCGTGAGCATTTCGTTTTCCAGGACTGTGCAGAGCAGTTGCAAAATTCTCAAAACATGGTTACACAGAGCGAGGCCCTCAGCCAAAATCTAGCCTGTGGTACTGCCCTGATTTTAAGAGGCTGAGCCTGGTTGGTGTCTATTGATCTAATTTGGGCCTTAGGTTCTTCAGCTTGCAACACGTTTCCACGTATACGATTTGTGAATTGTTGGCAAAACAATTGTTTTTGTTAAGTTTTCTATTTGGTTTGAAAAACAGTCTACTGTGTCTGCTTCCGTGAGAGCCATCAGGTTTTGAGCCTTACAGTAAGAGACAATTAGGTAATTTTTGGATGAGTATTCATTTCAGAGAACATGGATAAGCAAATAGGTGTTTTCCAAATCCTGGGAGTAGGAAATGAAATCTGACCGCTGAGGATAAGAGAGCTAAACTGTTGTAATTAATTTTTTTCTGGTTGTAACCTGAGTCATTCTTGTAGTCTAGTGGGAAACTGCTCAAGTGACAATCAATTTACAACGTTCGGTTTGTACAGCAAAACGTTTTCAAGGTGTATTGTGTTACACTGGTTGACAATTAAATAACATTTAAATTGGAGAACACTCCTGTTAAAAATCTTAGAATCTCACTTGAAGGAACATGTTGCTCAGATAAAGAAAGCTATCAGATCTCCTCCTGAGGGTTGCTTTTTGTGGTAAGAAAGTCAGTAAGAATGAGCTTTATTTTTACAGTAGCTTCATTCATGCCAACACCACCTCTACGATGTATTTATTCAAGGGATTTAACACCTTTGTTTCTGCTGTTAAGGGATCAGAATGTTGGCAGGAAGGCACATTATGTAAACATAACTGTATGTCCCATTGACTGGTTGTGTTATGAAATGGTTTGCCAAAATCCAAAATAAAATGCCTCTTGTGCAGCAAGATGTGTTTCTTATCAGTTCTGCTCTTTCAGTGTGTTTCTCCTGTGAAAGCACAAACTTTAGGCTAATCTTTTGGGGTGGGTGTGTCTGTCTCCCCAGTACATTACCTCGCTGAAACTGACTATATTGGTTAGTGAGACAGAGCTTACTGTACCTTGTGTTTATTTGTAATAGTGAAGAAGTAGCCAGAATAGGAAATGTGTTGCCTTAACGTAAAACTATGGACCTTCTCTGATTATTTTTTCTTTTAAGTAGCAAAATAGAAGACCAGTGGCAAAGTTAAATTAAACATCTCAAGGTTTCCTCTCTTCACTAAATTCATTAGCCAAAGCCCTTGTGAGCTTTCGGTGGGGATGCTGAATGAGTCTTCTCAGACATGTTTTTTTCCCTGATTTCTTACTATGCATCTGACTTTCTTTCCTTCTAGGGGGAGCTAGAAAAACTGAATCAATCTACAGATGATATCAATCGCAGAGAGACGGAGCTGGAGGTATAGAATTTATCCTTGCATTTTCCTTTTGTGCATGTTGGATTTTGTGAACAAAAGGGTCAGTGTTTTTGAGTAGGTTGGATTTGTGCATCCTGAATGGTAATTTTGCAGCTGAGTCTGGTGATGATTTTTTTAAAGGTATGGATTCACCTAACATCTGAAAAGAAAGGGAAAAGGTAGAGAGGTATGCTGACAGTGGAAAAACCCTGTGTGGAGAACCTCAAACACAAGCACTGCCAGAACTTATTTTTAGGTTTTGACACTAAGCTTAGACAAGTTTTATTTTTACAAGTCACTGTTTTGTGTTTGTTGATTATAGACAGGGAAAGTTTATTTGGTTAAGAGGTTTTTGCCATACAGCTGTCTGCCAGGATCTTCTCTTTTGTGGCTGTTTGGGGTTTTTTTAGCTTGTTATCTTTGCCTTTTTTTGTCATCACTTCCTGGGCAAGGAAGGTGATGAAGGAAAGTTGGAACAAAAAACTTCCTGGTTATACGGAGAGGTTTTCATGGATACTGAAAAATCTAATAGCAAGTTCTGAAGAAATTGTTTCTAAATCCCCAAATTTGAGCTTCATCTAATTGGTAGTAATTCTGGAAGGCTCAACATTATTGATCTAATAGTGAAGCAAAACAAACTGTCCTCTGTGTGTGTCTAAATTTTCTTTTGTTTGCAAAACAGAGAAGATAAACCCAGTGGAAGTATAAGAGTAATATGCTGCTAAAGAAAAACTGGAATTAAGTATGACTTTACATCCTAAATAATTTTGATATCATTACAAAGTTTCGAATACTGTATCAAAACATGCTGAGATGCAGTGAGGAACATACTGTAAAAGTACATCTGTAAATTTTTGTCTGCACCTTCAAAATGTCAAGTCTGGTTTGTTTGTTTACTTTTAATTTTTTTTTTCCCCTCATGTGTGTCTTTTCATGAGATGGATACCTCAAGCATGGGATGGTTCTTGGTAAAATTTTAAAATACTGGAGTATCCACTGAGAGCACTGAATAGAAAATGGGGTTGTGATCTTAGGAAACAAAGACCCTTGACTTTTTTCTTCTCCCCACTTGTTTGCATTTTCTGTCATTTGTGGCATGTAGATCACAAATTTATTGGTAAATAAACTTGGTTAATTGGGGAACTATTTGCTGTACAAAATGAAACAGTATTTTTGCTGTGAAAACTGTTCAGTGTCACTAGCATGATTTAAATTTTATGAGTGAACTTTAAAAATCAGTATTCTAGTCTGCAGCAGTAGCAATTAAATGGACTTCAGGAATCTTTATATAGATATATTGAAAAAAAAAATCGCTATATGCATCTTTTTAGTCTTCTTATTTCATGCTGAGGTACTGAAATTGAAAGATGGTGTTATGGATAGTTGCCTGGATTTCATTAATTTTTGTCATAACCTTGCACCGAGGACATATTATGAAGCAGATGGAATAGTAGTAATAATGCAAAGGCATCCTCATTAAATAAGTCCCAGTGACTTTAAGATGGGATTTTGCAGCTTGATTAAAATTATTCATGTGTTCAAGTGTTTGTCGAGCCTGCAGATTTGTAGCTACTGTGTGTGTGACACGTGCTGAGCTGTAGAGGCTGAAAGGCTCATGGAAATATAACTGTAAATAGAAGAGCAGAATTTCCACATTAGCTTGGTCTTACATTGTTGCTTACTCAACTTAGAAAATGCCTAGTAAATATCAGTGTTAGATAGGTAGGAATCATATAATCATTCTCTGCACTTTGCCATTAAGTGTTTATTGCAGATCTGTCTTTAGTGCTTACTGTAAGCAGTTTTTGATGGAATTAAGGTGAAATACCACCAAGAATATGCTTTCTTGAATGTATCCTTTTCACTTTTCGTCCAGAAGTCTTACTGGATGGATGCCAGTTTGTGGTATCATGCAACTCCATAATTTTTAATCCGTAAAGATTTTCATTACATTTGATCTGCTTAAATATTGAGTACCAATGTAGTTGGATGATGTAAGCAAGGCTTAATTTATATACAGGTTGAAAAATGTATTTTAAATGGACTTAAAACCATAAAAAAATTCCACAACATGCAATGTGTGTGGTTAGCAGGAAAACTCTGCATTCATACTCTGGACAAGAAAAGAAAGATTTGCCAAGCAGCCTTATAGGATAAATCCCGAGTTTGGAAGGAGTTTAGAATTGGGATCATTCTACTTCAAAGGCTTCCAAAATCCATGAATAGTGTCAAAAATGTGGTCTTCTGGGAGAGCCATGCTGAGTTTCCTTTTGAAGATTTGCACTTTTGGCTCTTAATAGCTGCCTTGGGTCCCTCTTGCTACCCCTTCCCAGTCTGTGGTGTTCCTGCCCTATTTCATTGGAAGAAAGATATGTGTGGGTGTTTTTTAACCAGACAATGGAGTTAGATTTATCCTGTTTTGCTAGTATCATTTTCTTCATCTTTTCAGTATCTTTAATGGGAACATAGATGTATAGTTACATTATTTAGAGCACAAGTTGCTGACTGCCAGCTTCCTGTAGCGTTACTTTGTGGTCCATACATTCCCACTGTTGATTTTTTCCCACAATAATCTGGAAAAGCGATGGGAGTGTTTGAGTAGAAGGTATATTTCTTTGAAGGAAGTTCAGAAAAAGACACCCATGTTTTTGTGACTTGATGTACTCCCTGATAAGCAGGAAGGGTAACCTTGTGGCATCTGAGTTCTGCAAGACTGTTCTGGACTTCCTGTATATTGCTTAGTGTGAGTTGCTCTAAGTGGGACTGCTGGCTGTCTCCAGTTCCCAATAACTGGAAAAGAAAGCCGTTAAATCCTTCTAAACCCATGCTTCTGTTCTTGCTGGGCCTCAGGTGTGCATCTGCAGAATGGAAGTAATAATGCTGTGTTACCCAGTGGAAAATGTTATAGGGCTGAATTCAGTAGAGGGTTCTAGGATTTTGAGACTACACTGTTTTGGTGTAGCCCCAGGAATGTCCGTGTTTGAGCAATGTAGAAAATGCCTGTGTCTACTTCCTACAGAGGTGATAAAATGGGGAATTCTATTTTGACGACCAGCCTGCCATTTCTTTAAGTTCTGCACTGAAAATGCCATATGATCTGTTTTTAAGTTGAACAGCCTGGGTTTTGTAATCTTTTAAAGTAAGGTCTGCACCCATATCGCCTGTGAGAGTGCTGGATATACATGCATGGCGTGACTTGAACAGATACATTGAAGTTGGCTACATCTATTCTTTTACTTGGAAGAATTACTCATTTTTTGCTCTTTTGACCTATCCTATTAAACCCTGAAGAAATATCCTGACCTGCTGACGCTTGCAGCCTGTTCAGGAGTTGCGGAGCTGCTGAAGGGCACTGAGTGGCTGGTAGTTACATGTTGCGTTAATGTATTGCCTGTTAATGAATCTTTGATTAGACTTGATTTAAAATCCATAATGCTGCTCATACTAAGTGCAACACTGAGCATTACTGACGCAGCAGAAGGGTTCTCTGAGGGATTTAACACTTGGCTTCGCTAATGTCCCTGTTTATGTTTGAAGTGTCTGTGAAGAGCTGGGGGAAACGTCTTGCAGGGGAGATAGAAGTGTGTTTTGGCCAAATCCAAGAGGTTTTTTCCTGTTTGTTGGGAATGCATCTCCATCTGAACTCACATCAGGAGCTGTGAATGTACTTAACAAATGTGCAGGATTTGCCTGTCCAGCCAGCTCATACACGGCTTGGACTGGCTCTGAAAGTACAACTCAGATGTAACAAATTAACCCGGGGACCCTCTGGCAGCACTGCGGGAGGGGAAATGCAACACATACCATTGAAGTTACCACTGGAATCCCAGCTATCCCAAATGTGGTTTTTGTCAGAGAGAGTTTTTTGTGTTGCTGGAGCTATGAACTTGCCAATGTTTGTTCATGGGGAAAACTAGAGCTGAACAGTGCCACTTTCAGCCATACTTGTTATTAGAGAGCCTAGTTGGGATCCTTCTTGTGTGCTTGCCTAGATCCTCTAGTCCTGATATGCAAGACTTTGTGTTACATCGAGCCCTGGGTTTATCATAAAGGTCGCCCTAGGTTGTTGTTGGATACAAGGACTTTATCAGCTGTGGTGCTCTTTCACTTGTGAACCTTGTCAGCATTTGAGCCCCTCTCGGAAGGGGAAGGACTTTTTGTCATGGTGTAACCCCAGCTGGCTGCTAAGCATGACACAGCTCCTTGCTCCTTCCCTGCCAGTGGGACAGGAGGGAGAACCAGAAGAGTAGAAGTGAGAAAACCTGTGGGTTGAGATAAAGACAGTTAAGTAAAGCAAAAGCTGCACACACTAGCAAAGCAAAACAAGGAATTAATTCACTGCTTCCCGCTGGCAGGCAGATATTCACCAGTTATTTAGAATTGCTTTTTACTTCTTCATTAAAATTCTTGGGTTTAGGAAAAAAACTTGAGCTGTTGACCCTGTCACACATAAAAAATGCAAGTAGATTTTTTAAAAAAAATCCTCCATCTTTGAGGTTTTAGAAAAATGACCTCTCAGTGTCTGGAATCTCATTCTGAGCATGCCTGCTTGGCCTGAGGAAACATCTATCTGTGGAAACATCTGCCACCTTATCAGTATCCCTGTGCAGCATTTTCCAGAGAATGTCCACAAAGAATGCAGAGATAAGGGCAAAGCAGCTCACTGGCTGGTGTTCCTGCTGGCTTTTGGAGGAGGATGTACATGTGTGATGGATTTGTCTGGCACTATCAGACAAATCTTTCCACATCTCGTTATGATCTACTTGCTTCCATAGGAAATGGCTCCTGCATGTGAATTGCTTGTTGTTTTGCCTTCTGCTTTCATCCAAGGATGAGTAAGGGAAGGTTTCTTCCTCTGCTGTGGCTCTGGAAAGATTTTGTCAACCAAGTGAGTCAAAGGGCTTTACTTGATTCATGTTCTTGACGTAGAGATGGATTTCCAGCCTGAGAGAGGAAAGGTTAGGTGGAGAAATCTTGCTTTGGAAGGAGCACCCCGTACCCTCCCATGCCTCCTTTCTTCTCTCTTCTTGTAAGAGTATTAAAAACATTTGTAGTAGAAAAGTATTGGTAGTCTCAGTTTGTAACTGTCTGCTAGCAGGAGGTTAGAGCAACTTTCAGGTACTGATTTTTTAATTGTTCTTAGATGGCAAATTAGTAGTTGCCTAAAAAAACCCAAAAAACCCAAGACTTTTTTTATCCCTTAAAAATTGAGATACTACTTATCCCCTTCCTTACACCTTGTTTTTAAGGTTTGGTTACCAGTCTGGCTTGCTTGAACTGCTCAGATACCAAAGAGATGTTAGAAGTGTCTTTAACTGGTTTGATGCTCAAAGGTAGATTTCTGAGCACACCTTGTGGATCTGTTTGGTGTGGATGTATGATACAGATGCTGGTTTAACTTGGACACGAGCTTTTGCAGCTGGTAAGTCTTTGTAGCAGAGAAGATGGGTATGGATACTGTCAGCCTCTTGGAAATAGATAGAGCCTGTCTCTCAGTCAGCAATTCTATTTCCCGTGCTTGCCAGAAGTTCTGCACACCAGACTGGCAGAACAGTCATGAGACAACCTTTGTAAATGAAATTTAGATATGCTTGGTACTAAGATGATTCAGATGTGGTTGATATGTAAATCTCATTTTAAAAATAAAATTGTTTGAGAATACATGTTTCATTTGATGGGCAGAAATAGTTATTTGCTTGTCATCTGGCATTTAACACCAGTTCATCACAATCACTCATGAGTGAGGAAAACAGCCATGCTTTTTTTCTCTGACAGGTGCAGTATAGGTTGAAAATTGTATTTTAGTTTTTTAGATTTTCCCCCACATTTGAGACTGTATTTTCAAAATGCTGCTGTAAGGATGACCTGTCCTTAAGTGTGGTCCTTCTTTCTGGTGCAGTATCAAAAAGCTGCCCAACAGCAAGTCATTGCAAACAAAGCCTGCTTTTAATAATGAACTATTGCAGCAAAACCATATATGGGGTAGAGGTCTGGCATGCTCCCTAAGTCAGTGAAATCTCTTTTGAAAGAAAAGTGCTAAGGATTTCCAGGAACAAAGCTAATGAGTGTGGAGCTCTTGCAGCTAGAGAATGAGATGTTGAAATGTAAACTGCAGCTGTCCACGTGCTACAGTTAAGTGCTCTGCCTGCTGTAGTGTGTGTATGACAAACACCTAGCTAGTGAGAGTCTACTTATTAAGGCTGTAATTTAGGTGAGAAGCTTTTCCTGCTACTACTTTTTTTTTTTTTAACCTTGCGGCACACATTGAGGATAAAGTGCCTTAATCGGCTTTTGTCCTGCTTGGAAAAGGTTTATCATCATCTCATTTGAGCATATAGGAGGGAAAAAACATTGAAAGCTGACTGACTGGCTAACATCTTCAATGTCACCTTTCTATTTCTAAAATCAGAAGCAAAGTGTTCTTAAAAATGATCACAGAAGATTAGGAGTGAGAGAGGGGAAAACATGCTTTCAAAACCTCAGGGTGTTTGAGATGTCTCGTGTCAGTTGCATGCTGCTGTTAGAGTCTGTGTATGTATTCAGTGCAGTGGTGAGAAAAACAAAATGTGTTTTTAAAAACCAAAAAGCCCAAAACATAGAAACCCACCCAGAAACGGTGAGTGTGACTCACATATTACCTAAGACTGCTGTTATCAATGAATAGCATTTCTGCTGGCATGAATTATCTTTCAAGAAACTGAAATGCAGAAACTAGAGATTGAGGACTGAGCTAGAAAATTTCTCTGGCATATGCTGCACTATCTTGGTTTTGCTTGAGACAAGAAGTTGCAGGGATTGACTTATTTTCCTTTCTCTTGTTATCCATGTGTGCTAGATAGAGGTCTACATAAGACAAGAGTTTGGCAGTTAAATAGTAACACTTGTATGGAGGGGCAAGTTACACCAGAAGATTCCATAAGTAACTTGAAAAGTGTTGTGGTTGTCTTTCTAACATGGATGTAGGACTTACCCTGTGCTGGGGACCACGGATGAGCTGCAGTGATGTGCTGTTCTGAGCCTCTAAGCTTTTGATGTGAGTGTCCTTACAGAAAACACCATTAAGAGGATTTATAGCTTTGAACCACTTCACATGTGGGTCTAAGTGTCTCACTGACAGTAACATGGGAAGCCAGACATAAAGCAGTAAATTAAATCAATTCCCAAGTTACTGCCTTGACCGTAGGCCCATTCATGTCCATGAACAGCAGATATACTTCTCATGTCACATGAGGACATTAAGCCCAGTCCTACTGCTGCAGTTGCTGTGGTGCTTCTGACTTCCCCATTTTCACATGTGTAAAAACAGCTGCTGCACCTGTAGTTATTACTCAGACCTCCCCAAGATTACCTGCCAAGGGAGTTTTGTGCTGTCCCAGGGGTGATGTCTTTGCAGATGCTCTGCCAGCACGTGGCAGGTCCCACACACTGAGCTGAGGAGCTGGCCGGGTGTTTGCAGGAGAGAGCTGTGACCCTGCTCTCAGGCGGTGACCCAGAGCTCCAGATCAGAGGCATGGTCAGGAGAGCTGAGTCAGTTTGGGTTGAGGAGACTGGGTGGTGTGAAGGCACTGCATTCCCACAGGAGCGCACACACTGTAACAACACAGTGTGGGATCTTTTGCTTTTGCAGTGTAGTTGGGGCTGGTGGAGCGTAAAAGTGGTGTGTGTGGGGCTGCAGAGGGTGTGGGTTTGGCATCTCACCTCAGAGACCTGGGCATCCTGCTGCTGGGTCTGAAGGGGATGGCTGGAAACTTTTGGCGGGGGGCTGATCCCAGCAGAGAGTTGAGCATCTGCTTGTTTTGTCATGCAGAAGGTGTTGGAGCCTGCAGGCTTGTGTTCCTGACAGTCAGGAGCCTGAGAATAAATGTCACTTAAAATAAGTTGTGATGGATGATACAGATATAAAGTTCCGGGGTGTTTTGGTTTTCATTATTGTTCTTCACTGCAAGAATGAGGGTGGTCAGACCTAAATTAAGCCTTAAAAGAAGAACCAGTCATCTTTAGAGGAAAATGATAAACTGGAATTTCACACCAGTGTGTTTTGCAACTGAAGCTTCCTATTCTGTGTAACCAACTACTGTGTGGAGTTGTGCTGATGGGCAAATGTGTATTTCACCATTTTTAAGACCTGTGCTTCAGGCACCAGTTCGAGGAGCACTTCGAGTTCAGTAATTTGTATCTGCTTCATCAGAGTTAAAGGGAGATGGATGGGTACAGAAGTTGCTGTTAATTTGACTGCTTTGTTCTTAGTGTCTTTTGGTTTTTGTTTTGTTTTGTTTTTTTAAACTCCAAGTAGGGATTAGTCATCTTTTCCCTGTTGGATAAGACTGTATATAATTGTTACATTAATAAATTTGGGGTAGGTCTCCAAGCACAGATTTATAGTGATGATTTCTTTGTTCCAAGTGCTTATCTTACAAATATTGGAACTAGACTTCTTGATGAATCACTGCATAGGGATTTTTTTTACTTAAACTATTTGCTTTGCATAACTAATATCCTTATATACAGCTTTCACAAAGAGAGTGAAAAGAAATCTTCCAGCTCATTCATTTAGAAATGAGCTTTTAATTCTGTTCCTACACCTGCAAAGAATTTTTCTCTTTGTTAAGTGTACTTCAGTACTTAATATTTTTCTTGCAATATAGTCATCATGCTTGGAGTCTTTTTTCAGTTACTTATGAAACTCATTTTGAGCAGTGAACCATGTATGGTCCAGTAATTTAATTGGAAATATTCAAATTCTTCTCACTGAGAAAATCATTGACTCAATAAATATTGTTTAAATGATACATTTCAGGCTTTCACTGAGAAATGAGATTATTGACTGGATTTGAGTTAATGAAATAATAAGTTAATGCCCATTTAATTCTCCATTTTTTGACCTTGTTACCCATTTAAATAATTCCTTAGAATAAATTGGAGTACCTTAAGAATCCAAAGCTATTTGCCCTGGACTAAAATAATGCTGATGCTGGTTGAGGTTTTACATAACACTAAAAAGGAAGCAAAGAAGGTCTTACAGGAGTATGTTGCTTTTTCTGTGAAAACTGATGTATTGTTGCATTTTTTCCCCTTCTGAGAGCATAGTGGCAGCTTGCAATGTATTTTAAATCTTCCAGTGAATAAGCAGTTTTGCATTCTGGAACTCCTGAACAATAATGACAAAACCCTCCTGAATTAGGGCACTTCTTCAAGCCAGCTGCTTCCTGATTATCAACATGTCACTCCAGCAGTCTGCATAAATGCTGCACTCTAATCATACAAGCCTTGTTGAGAGCTCACGTGGCCCTTCCTCTTCATCTCCTTAAATCCTGGGCCAGGTCCCAGCCTGAATTTGCATCAATCTGCAATAATTTCATATATTTAGAGTCTGTGGTGGATTCTGAGATTGAAATCAGAATCACTTTGCTTACATGTGTGGAAATTTCAGTGAAGCAGAGAAAATATTTTAATTGCTTTAGCTAATCATGTAAGGAGTGCAACTCATCCCATTTGGAAGTAGCTGAATTTTTTAAATATAGAAAGTACTAACAGTGAAGGGGAATGTAGATGCCCTTCTCCATTGATAGAAACCATAGCTGAAAAGATGGGCTTTCTGTGCCAATTCCAGCTGGTTTGCCAGCCTGCTGTGGGGGTTTGGCCTTCCTGCTAGCACCATTCTAGCATTATCTATATGAGATGTCTTTGCCACTGAAGTCCCTCTCAGAACTTGTTAAATTGCTGTTTGCCCTTTCACCTAGTGAGTAATTTACAAACAATTCCTCTCTGAGGAACCCTGCCAGAGGTAACATCTAGAACAGGCTGTTGTAGGCTTTATATAAAGCTGTCACTGAAAGACAAAGATTTGGTGTCCAGGATGCTGGCTTTAGGATTTGACTCTGGGTTCCAGGGGTCCTCTGCTAAAAAATTCTGTCTTAGTTCAAGTGCCAGGAACTTTTTTGAATGTGTCAGCTCCTGTGTGAATCTAAAGAGGAACCTGAAGTAGGAACAAACAGGTAGAAATAATTTTTAAAGCTCTAACCTGCCTTTGTCCTTTCTTTGCTTCTTGCAACATTTTGAAGGATGCACGCCAGAAGTTCCGCTCTGTGCTGGTTGAGGCGACAGTAAAACTGGATGAACTGGTGAAGAAGATTGGAAAAGCTGTAGAAGACTCTAAACCTTACTGGGAGGCTCGGAGGGTGGCCAGGCAGGTAAGAACTTTCTGCCTTCTAAGCTTGTGGTGGTGGAGGGCATGCACTGATGGTGTTGCTTTCCTGCTATTAATACCATCCTAAGCATATGCACTTGGCTGACCCTGGTCTGTGTCTTCAGTTGCATGTCAGCCACGGTAATTGATGGCCAAATGGATTTCTTCACAGCCACAGCTGCACGTGCTCTTCAAACCCCCAACAGCTACAGCTGACACAATAAAAAAAGACTACTTCTATTCTCTCATTATAAATGGCCTTTCAGAGCCCTGCTCTTTCCTATCAGTAGTTGTACTTATTTGAAAAAACAGTGTAGACTTTGTGTATCTGTTTTTTTTTTCTTAAAGGAAAATGTTCAGCAGCTAAATGGCTGCAGCTGGAAGCTGCAGGGAAAAAGGCTAGAGTGGGGTGGGCTTGGGGAAACCCGCAGGGTTTGGTGCTGATTGGGTTGTGATGAAGTAGGAATGTGCTAAATGCTAAACACACTCTGAAGTGTTTTGGTTTGGGATCAAACTGGGCTCAGCTTTCTCTGTCATCAGGGTCTTACTTCCCATGTCCCAGCTACTACTTGATTATCGATGGGCCTGTGTAGCTCAGGGAGGGATGAGGCGTGGAAGAGTGTGACCTGCTGGTTGAAGAGAAAGCCAGAAAGCTTGTGACATGTCAGGCAGTATTTCATTTTAGAGAAAAAGCTGCTGAGAGTTGAGTGTGTGCTGGATTAGGTAGTGCTTCTGCTGGGTTTGTGGTGAGGCTTGCTGATGTGTGAAGGTTTTTGTTTCTTCCTCAAGGGAAGTGTGTTCCTGGTTGCTATTTCTGTTTTCTCTTGAGGCAGGAAGAGTCAGGAAGAACTGCCTAGAGCTGCTACTTCTGTGCTTGGCTGGAAGGAGGTGTGGGGTGGCATCTGTGGCTGGGGTGTGATTGTGTTCGAGGGGAGAGTGAGAGGTGGGGTGGCATGTGTGAAATACATGAAAACTGCAGAAGGATTTTGTTCATAAAAGTAGGTAGAGGGATGCGAAAAGTAGAGTAGGTGTGTGCCAGGAGGCAGAAGGTAAACTCTCAGGGTCAGAGAAGGGGAGGGAAGAGGATGCATCCCCAGAACAGCACACAGGAAAGGGAGGAATGAACAAGCTTCATTCCCTTGAAAGCTGATGGAGCTGGAACTGGATTATGGGATGTGGCATACAAGATAATATGTGACTATGTTGATGCTTTAAATTGCATAGCATTGTTTTGGAGGCATTGTCTCAGGTGATGGGGATGAGGTGTAGGGGATGTTAGGCTTAATCCTGCAGACTAGAAGCAGTGTGGCAGATAGGTAAACTCTACTCTGCTTGCTGTGCTTTGAAGTGTCTACCTCTCATCTGTAACTGCTCTGAAACCTTCCTCATGAGGACTGTGGTGTGTGCTAGAGATCAACCAGTGGTGAGCTACAGAAGTTAGTAATTGTGTAAACTAGTACGTGCAATTTGGAAAAACAATCCCTGCAACCTTGCTTATACTTCTGTCACTATAAATAGCTGGGTAAGGCACAGCATGCATAGGACTTCAAGAGTTACACTTGGAAAAGTTAATGGTAGAAGCACACACTTTTCAGTACAAAAAAAACCAAACCCATCAAAAGATCAATTGACTTTGAGGTTTGTAACATCAGAAACTCACAGCAGTGAACTTTGCCCTCTGTCCTCAAGCTGGCAGCAGATTATGTTCTGGAAATGGAATTTTGTATTGTTACGTCTCTGCTACTTCTGAAATCCATTCAGTCATTCTGATTCAAAGGTACTTTGCAAGACCACTTAGAAACCCAAGCTCCTGAAGGTCCTTAAATTAGTAGAATTACTGCTCCAGTAGTAGGCTTGTTGGAGGGAACCGTATTTTTCTCCCAATCCATTCTAAACCTAGCTAGGGTTAAATGCTATTTATCCCAGATCTGTTTATTTGCTACATATTCAATTGTCTTTTAATTCCTTGGTATCATTTTATTTTAAAGCAGGGGTTGCCCTTCTAACCACTCATTTTGCTTTTTTTCATTTTGTGTAATGAATCTGGTCATGGAACAGGATTTCTGCTTTGTATCTGATCAGCAGACAGAGATAGAAGTTGGTCTCTGGCTTCTCTTTCACCCTTTGTCTAATAACATCTTGAAATGGAAGATGTGAGGGCCAAGAGGAATGCAAGCATTGAACGATGATGAATCTATCTGGAAGTTGGGAGATTAGAAAGATTTGTGCCAATCATCAGTAAAGCATCTGCCTAAGGAGTTTTTCTAGTTTTACTTTAATCTAGAAAAGTTCCACTTGACTGGGAGCAAATCCACTACCATAAAGAATGGAGAATGGATGAATAGGTAGGGAAATATGAAACTGGAGGAATGTGTCAGAGTATTAAGATGGTTAGGTGCCAGTTTGCGTCTCTCTTCTTACTTTGATTTGCAAAGCTGTAGAGAAATCATGGGAAGAGCTTGTTTGGGTTTTTTTTTAAATTTAAATTAATAATAACATCTAGCCTATGAAGAATTGTCTTCCTTCTCCTGTCTTTACAGTTATTTTAGAGCCATTAGGCTGCCTCCAAAAATATAGGCACAAGGTTCTTGGGGGCTGAAACAGCTTTAATTAAACAATAGGGGAAAAATGAGTGACTCTACTGGTAAGAGAAAGGGAAGTGTAAATTCCTGTTTGTTGTTCTCACTAAAGGGAAGTAAAAATATGACGTATAAATTTTAAGCCTTTTGGAAATACAGAGTTGCATAATTAATGACTCTTAGTTTGGCAGAAATGCGGGAGTTGTCCAGGGTTGCTGGCGTTTAAGATGTCAGCTGCAGGGTGAGTTACCTGATGCAAGCTGTATTAAGTCACATTGAGAACCTTGCTTTCACTTGGCACCAGCACCAGTCTCTTTTGGAAATACGTATTTCATCTATAAAGATAAAATCCATTAAGAAGGTATGAGGGCAGTGATGTGGGGTCATGGAAAACCAGGTCACCAACTGAAGTATGACACTGGAGAAGCTTTGGGATCTGGAGCCCTTTTGTCTACTCACCCTTATTCCCATCTTGTGCAATCCTGTGTTGGCAGAAGATAGGGAACTCAAAACAAATTAACTCTCCTATGCAAAAGTCGTGTAGGATCTTGTTTGTGGAGTGTTTGCCAAGAGAGCCACAGCTTGGCCTTTCTCAGAGTGAAACTGCTTTAGCAGAGCACTGGCCCCTTAGTGTTACAATCTGAGTACTTTGCCCTCTGAAATGGTGGCACAGGGAGTCTGGATGCTGTCTGTTGGTACCAAAGCAGTAATATTTGGCTTTTGCTGAGACAAGTGAGATCTAGCTAATATTCTTGCTCAAGGAGATTTCATGTGACTTCTGCCAATACAGAACTGTTGTGATTCCTCATTTGGTACAGCAGTGGGCCTTTTGTGTTGATTGCAGACACACTTTACTGTTCCAGAGCATTTTGATTCCAATTTGTTGTTTAATCAAATTTTGAAGTACTTGTGCTGCGAGAATATTTTTTTGTTTGGCATATTGTCTTTTCATGTTGTTCTTTAACTTATGCAGTAATGCAAGAACCTTGGCAGATAGAGGATTGTGCGTTTACACAAGCAATGCCCACATTGCAGCAATATGAAATTCCTGTAATCCAGAAGGTGGCCCAGGTTCTACATGTTCAGAAAATCAAACTTCCCATGTTTGTTTGATTCGGGTGGTGGTTTCTTCTTTTTTCGTTTACCTTTTTTTTCCACTAGTAGCTGCTTCCCTAGTTGACTAGTCAAAGAATTAGACTTTTCTTGCCCAAAGCTAATGGGGAAGAAGGGTGAAGTTGCCAGGAAACATTAATAATTGTAAACAGAAGTCCTGAGCCTCTGAGGTAAGGAGTGTCTTAAGCCACTGTTGACTTAACATTTTGCAGGGCTAGGGCTGGAAAGTGCCTATGCAATTGTGTTCACAGCAGTGTCTGAGCAAGTGACAGAGCTGGGAAGTGTGTTACCTCCCTGGTGACAGCATGCTCTGGGACAGGATGCTGTGCAAGAGCAAGTGTGGTCTTATGCATAAATCACTGGGCTGGCAGGAGCTGATTTTGTGCTGCTGCATGGCACAGATGAATGATTTCATCTCTCTCAGTTCCCATGTAAAATGAAGCTGTCAAGCTGCTGTGAAGCTGAGTTCATTATGGGAAGTAAAAGCACTTTGAGGTCACTGGGTGAGAGATGCCATTAAAACACTGCTATCCATACATGATCACTTGTGAACCCATAGACAGATTCAACAGATGTGCCTTTCTGCTTTGCTTCTGCTGGAAAAAGAATCTGATAAAAGTGTGTTCCCACCCCCACAAATAAAACAATCCATGCATTTTTAGTGACCCTAATCTGACTAAATGCCCTGGGAGTATTGGTTTTAATTGAATTGCAGCTTTTTTTGGTTTGTCTTTGGTTCTTTTTTGTCATTGGTTTTTGTTTGGTGGTGGGCTGGTTTGGTTTGGTTTTATGGCAGGATGAGGGGATACGTTTTATTGGCTCAGATGCAGTAAAGATGAGGATGCTTTGCTCAGCTTTAGTACTGAGCCTGTTTGAGGGAGACATGGTTTTGCTTTGTGATATTCCTTTCACTCCTCTGCCTCCCTGCCTCATTTAACTGTTACAAAAAGGCGTTAGAAAACTTGCTTCAGGCAAAAGTAGGTGGAAGATCTATGCTGGGTCATACCTGTCTGCACCTCTCCCTGAGGGACCCACTTATACCATGTGTTCATACAGCAGTTTGTTGGAGGATATGCATGTTCTGCTTCCTCTTGGGTCAGTCTTCTTAGATTTTACAACTAATTTTTTTTTTCATGTTGTTGGCATACTTAAGTAGCACTCTTTTATCTGAAGAGCCTTGGAAAAGCTTGCTGGAATGAGTATTTGCAGTGGTTCTTTTCCACTGATGTCCAGGCATACCCAAGAGGAAGTACAGTTGATAGACAAGTAGGGACAGCTGTCCCATCCTGTTCACTGCAACTTTTTATGTTGTAGAGCTCCTTTCTCTCACCCCACTAATAATCTTTTACTCATGTAATATTTTTTAACTGGATTGCCACATCTGTGTGAAGAAATCAGTTGAGAGAATAAAGAACTATTAGAGGTGAGCTTTCAGATATGCAGATCTTGCACCTCCACTCTGCTTGTCTTCACAAAACTTAGGGGAGCCCCGTTACCACTAGGAAATTATTTCCTCTCTCAAATGTGAGTTTTGATGTGATTCAATGAATTTTTTATTCAAAGTGCATCAGGATGAAAGTAGCTGCTGTAATCTTGCAGAACAGGAATGGAGGAGGAACTGAGCTGCTTGGTGGTGAGGGTGGGAGGGGTGTAGGCAGATAAGAGCACACCTACCTAGCTGGAAGAGTTTTCCTCAGCAGATGAGGCTGATACCCTTCTCTGTAGAGATCAAGCCAGTAAATGAACAAAACTTTCTGAAGTGGCTATTGCATCTCAGCTTCTAAGTGTACAGCTTGAGATGTCTGAAAGTAGTGTGGCAAGTATGGAAAGTTACAGATGGTAACTTCCTTAGCTCAGGAAACAAAAGCTTTTTAAATTCATGTAACTTGGAGGTTCAAAACTGCTGAACATCCTTAAAGATTAATTAGGAACTGGAAACTGTGGCCTTGCCAGTGTCGATTCCCGCAGCACCCAAGTTTTCTATCCAAATTCACTCAGTGAGTGAGAGCTAATGGGATCACAGCACCAGCTGGCTCTGCTGGGAAAAGGAGGGCAGCATTGAGTGTGGATGACAGCTCCTGGGTCCAGTTCCAACAGTGGTAGATATCCAGGTCTTTCCCTCTGGTTCCTAGACACTGAATGTGTTATACATCGGTATATTGACTGCCCATGTCATAAGGAATCTCCTTCTCCATCCTGCTTTTATGAGCTGAAGTCCTGATGCTCATGTTTAGGACAGCAAGGAGTTAAGACTGATTTATCTAATCTGGTAAGTTTATCTTGGGAAAAAAAAAAAAGGTGGAGGGAGAAGGAACTTGAGAAGCAAAAATTAAATGTCAGCAGAACTGTGACAGACTTGCATTCCTGTTTGGAAATGTGCCATGGAGCTAGTAAAAAGCAAAATTATTGGCACAGTTACAGAGGAACAACCAGCTGACCTTTCCTGGCTGAGGAAGTGTTTCTGGTTAACTGTTCATAAACCAAATAACTATCGTGTGGATTCATATTTTGAAGGGAAGGAATATAGAAACTTGAAAATAAACTTTGACAAATCTTCTGCAAATTCTCCCAACCGTTTAAGGAAAAAAAACAAGCACTCAGAGCACTTGAGTGCTTTCTGTGGCTATAGTTCAGTGCTGTTATTGTTTTTAAGTAATCATACAATCATGAAATGGTTTGGGTTAGAAGGGACCTTAAATATCAAGAAGTTCCAGCAGGTGCCACCCGCTAGACCAGATTGCTCAATGCTGAAGCCATCCTGTCCTTGAACACTTCAGGGATGGGGCATCCACAACTGCTCTGAGCAACTTGTTACAGTGCTTCTCTGAGTAAATAATTTCTTCCTAACATGTAATCTAAATCTCTCTCCTTTTAGTTTAAAACCGTTTCCCTTGTCTGATCACTTGGGCTTTTTTTTTGCATTTTGTATTATTTGTATTTTGGATGGACGTTGCTGCTCTGGCCTTTTGCCATAACCAGTCTAGACTGGCAGTGTAGATTGTGTTGTTTGTGCCCTGCCTGTTCTGACTGTTGGCTCTTTTAACTGCAGATGCTGTCTTGCAGCTGCCCTGGTGGGTTTTGGGGAGCCTCCTGGCAGTGGGAGATGGGAGGGAATGATGTCTGGATTAGGATTGTGGGGTGAATGGCGTGAGAAGCGACTCACTCTCTGGGTCTGCAAATCAACCATATGGAAATGGCTGTGATTTTTAGGTTACTTGGATTGATGGGGTGGTGAGGCAGAGGAGCAGCTCCCTTCCTGAACTGGGACTTTGCTTGGTGGTTGAGAAACCTGTCTGTGGGATGGAGGCTGATGTGATGGCCTTGGTTAGCACTGCTGCAGGCCAGGCATGGGGGGGAGGCAGTCAGGCAGCTCAAGCTTTGCCTGGGAAGAGATGACTGGTGTGCTCTGAAGGGAAAAGAGACATGGAAGTTGCTGTGTGAGCAATTGGAAAGCTCAGTGCTGTGAAGAAATGGTAAGGGAATGAAACATAGGTGAACTGCACAAGAAGTGCCTGAAAGAATGAAGCATTGAGGCTATGTTGTACCTGTTTGCCTACGAAGTTTTGTGTGTCCTTTTTTCCTTTTTGCTCCCTGTGGACCTGCTCTAGGTCTGAACCCCTTTTCCCACCAATGTTTTTAGGTTTTTTATTACAAAACACATCATTAAATCTTGGGGAAACCATGTCGATGTGACGTCAGTCGTCTGCTGAAATGTGGAGTTCCCACTGCTGTGATCCCAAGGGCCATTCTCAGTATATTAATCTCCCTTCCCACATGATGCATGGCTGAAGAGGGCATTGGCCAAGCAAGGGAATCTGTAACATTATTGAGGGTGAGGAATCACTTCCTGGACTTTCACCAGAGAATACACTGAATTTTATAAGCTTTTTCTAAAGCAGGATGTACTTTGGATTCAATCAAGCAAATGTTTTGCCATGCTCAAGATTTGATGGAGTGCCTCTCATGCTCTCCTGTCATGTTTGCACAGTTGCATCTGTAACCCCATGAGCAGCATGTGGGAGTCACTACCCTGCCATCAGAGCTCAGTGTCCCATTGCTGCTGCACAGAGCTTGTGCTTGGTGTGCTCTGTTTGTTCCACCTGAATCCTTCGAACTTGAAAACTGTATTTTAAGTCTTGAATCATGGTTCTGTTGGCATTTTCCTTCAGGCCAAAGTAGCAACAAAGCCAAGGAAGCAGGGAACTCAGGGTCACTTACCTGGGTCAACAAGCTAGGTTTTGCCTGGCTGATTTATTAACATTATCTATTTACTTAAAGCCTTACTCAGTGTGACTTTTGTATTCTGGCTCTGGTTGAGCAGTGTGATATTGGAGTGTGTCAAACTGGGTGTCCTTAAATTGCCGAGAAGATGACAGATGTTGCCTGGTCAGTTTGGGAAAGTTGTGCCAAAGATCTGATCAGTGAAGGAAAGCTGCTTAATGTGTTTGTCTCCCCATCAGCCTTACTAATGCAGGACAGTAGGTCAGTGTGGCTGGCAGGTTTTTCCCCTCTTAATCTGTCCTATGTTTGGGAACACTGACAACTGCTGCTTCTCAGATGAATGGAAAAAAAAATCCTTACGTGATTCAAATTTAGTCCTCTGTTCCTTGTATTTCCTGCAGAGGAGGTGGCATCTGTAACAATATCATCTGCAAGTACAATGTTCTGGCATAATTGGATAGTGGGAACTAATTTTAACTAGTTGCTTGTTGAAATACCTGTGTCAGTAAGTTCTGTGTGTATATGTTCCCCTTTAAAAGTTGGATCACCTGTATCTCTCTGTGTCTCAGTGAATGAGTTGGGTTGCTATTCATACACCCTACATTTCTGGTTTGTGTGAGCACTGTTTTGTTGAGGGATGGTTGTATAAGCTATTGATACAAAAACTGTAATTGGTTTTCTTATGGTTATTCGCTGATGTGCCTTGGAGGGCTCCATCATGTAAATTTCTTGACTGTGCACTGTAAATTAGAGGTTCTTCCCTCTTCTGCTTTTCTTCACAGAAGTAGAAGAAAATACTGTTAAGCTGTTTTAAGAATTCATCTAGGAGAGATGAAAAAAATTACTCTCTTAGTGTCTCTTTCTCCCACTTTCTCCAACCTTACAAAGCCTCCATCAGTTCTCAGCCATAGTGGATGGCAGTCATTCAAAGCCAGATAGCTGTTCAACCTCCTCTCCATTAATTGTTGGAAATCAAATGACCTAAATATTTTTCCTACCTTCAAGAATGTTTTTTTTTTCCTGTTGTGAAATACTCAAAGTATTGTGCAGGTAGGTCTGAAGTAATGGAATACTGGGTTAAGTTTGTGTGGAAATACCCTCAGTTCTTTGGCGTAACAAGGAGATGGCTGGTGCAGAAAAATTGGGGGTTTTTTGATAGATTTCAACTGACTTAGGCAGAAAGAAGTGATATAGATGGTCTGGCTATTATGCTTAGCCGCAGATACAATAACAGATGCTGGGAGTGGCAGAAAGGTGTAAGCAGCTTTCAAAGGGTGCTGGAATGTGAAAATAGAACGGGATCCCTTTTTTCCTCTGCTGTTGTATGAAGATTTGAGTAACATCATTTTACATCCTCTTCAATTTGGAAAAGCCTGAGAGATTAGTTTGTGTATTCCTTTGTGTGACTGTAGCACTTGCACAGCTATTGCCAAAACACAAATCTACAGGAAAAAACAATTTAAAGGAAAGGTTGCTTTGCTTTGTTGTCTCTCACCATTTCCTCTCCTGATTTTTTTTTTCCTGGCCTCTAGAAAAGGCTATTTCAAGAGATTGTAAACCACGGACAGGATAATCTGTTAAAAATAGTAGTTGACATTTGAGCCCGGGTGGCTTGAGGTCGGGGTGATATCCTATATACCTGTTTTGTGTGATACTTGCTCAGGGATGACTGCTGAAGGCAGCACAAGTCTTGCAACTTCAGGGAACTTTTTTAGCCAACCAAGTCTTTATTGTGTACAGTGGTCTAAATAGGTGGGAGTTTATTTTGGAGTGATAAATGCCCATGCTAACGTCTGCTGCCAAAACAGATGTGAAATGGATGTTGGTTACTGCCTTCTGGGTGTGTTTCATTATGACTGCTGGTAAAACAGTATGAATTTTGGAGCTTTTGGCTGTTCTTGATGAAAAAGATTATCTGAAGAGTCTAATTTCTGCATTAGGAAATTAGCACATGGGAATGACTCTGCATTGATTTAGTTTCTGTAAGAAATACATCTCAATTGCAACAAACAAAAAGTTGTACTATTAAACAAGAAATTTTGCTGCCAAGATGTGGAACAAGTGTCCACCTCTTTTAGCTGTGTCTGCTTCAGGTGGTTGTTTTGTTTATTGTTTTGTTGTTTGGTTTGTCTTGGAAGATTCTTTTAATTTGGTGAAATGTGCTAATGGCTTGTTCTCAAAGGAGGATTTTATTGCTGTGAAGTGGAATTGACATATTCCCTATTCCTGCTGCTACCTAGACTTTTTTCTTCGAGGAATGGACTTAGCCCTTCATTAGTCCAGGACACCGCCTGGAACTTTTTTGTTTAGGTGAAGCAAGCCTGTTATTCACCTGTGCTATGGAGTCATGTAATTCGGCTAGGAAAAATGTTGAAGGGTCAGTAGTTATCTTCAACATGTCCCTTAGCAGAATGACTGTCTCAAAAGTGTCTGTGAGCATGCAAAGGTGGACAAGGTCAGCTTAGAATTGTTCTTCCAGAGCATGTTCCTGGTATTGAGGACAGGCAGTTGCTGGTGGGTGTGAGGCTTTCTGGGAACTGGGAGAACACGTTCAGAACAGCCCATCAGCCAGGTGAAACTCCTACCCACATGCCTTGTCTTAGCTTATGCCAATATGCATGCATAAGGTGTGCTTTCAGAACCAGACTACCAATCCCTTGACAACACTCTGGAAACTTCTAATTAAAAACATTTGCTGCTTTGGTGGCAATTCCATGAGACAATGATCCAGTGTTTCTCCTGAATGTACCTGTTGCATCTGTATGTGCTGAATGTTGATTATCTTGGATAATTAGCAAAAGCCACTAAAGCAGGTGGTGTGCTCTTGCAGGGTGTATTTGTGGGAGTTGTTCCTTGCTTCTATATTTAATTCCAGCAAAGCAGGCTGCTGCCAGGTGCAGATGAGCATGTAGAGGCCTCTGTAAACCTAGAAACCAGCTGTAAGCTCTAGACTCGCTGACTCACTGCCTAAGCTCTCAGAATGCAGGTGCACAGGGCAGGGAGGATTATCTTGGTGTTTTTCTCTCTTGCTAAGATCTTTTACTTTGGAGTTCAAAATCTGGACATATTCTCTCATCTCCTCTTCCAGAAAGCAGCAGCCTAATAATTTTGGCCACAAACAATTGCGCAACTAACAAGCAGATGGCAGTGAATGCCCAAGAAGGCTGTGCCTGGGTGGTATTAGACTGAACCATGTGTCGTGTTCTGGTGCCTTGGACTGGTTAATTAGTGTGAGTAACTCCAAGCACACCAGCATCTCTCAACAACCACATGAAAAACAAAGGAGGGGCAAAAGGCTTGGGGTAGTGTCTCCCATGCAATCTCTGTGCCCAAGTGAGCATTGCCTCCCTATTCCTGTAAGGCAAGAAGCTGCACCAGTTAAAACCAGTGAGGAGAGCAACAGGTTTCAGATGACTGGCTGCACAGTGGCAGTGATCAGCTCAGAGGGGATATCCTTGCCCACCTTTCACAAGATCCTGGTTACAGCCTAGATGGAAGCTGCCAGAGAACAGGTGAGGGCTGGAGGCTAATTGTTCAGTCTAGTCCAGAGCTGATCTTAACAGTGTTTAAGGGAACGTAAACACTGTTCAGAAACTGTATGTTCAGATATTTTCTTTCTCATTTCCTTCCACAGCTCCCAAAGAAGGGAGGTGAGATTCTGCCTTTGAGGCGTCCAGCTGTCTGCATGCTGGTAAAAGAAGCAGCTAATGAATGAACTCTTGGTTGTGCCCTGAACCTGCTGGGTCTTCGAACACACTCGTGATCCTGTCTTAAAGGAGTTACACATACCACCTAACTTTAGCACACAGCTAGATGTCTCTTGAAACATGCTTTGTAGGTCTGCTCTTATTTCCTGTGCCTTTTTATAGACTACAGGAATGTAACAGAGAACCAGGAGTCGGGTCAGTTTGGCTGTTAGAAGAGGAGGATGCATGTAGGGGGCCAAAAAGCCCAGCACAAGAATAAGACAGCTAATCAAAAGCAAGAGACTAAGGGATTGTATGGCTATAGGGTTTCATAGGCCTTTCATTATTTATGTAGCTGGGAGGAAATGGTTTGTGTTCTACAAAACTGTAGCAAGTCTTGTTTTCACCATTTCCTCCCCTTTGCCTTCTCCATCCAGTTAAAAATCTTTCAATCTGCTTTTGAAAAAAACAAATTCTAACCCATGTTCAATTGTATTGCTTTACAATAAACTGCCTAAAGGACACAAGATTTCAGACTCTTGAGGGACTGTATTTTTTGATGCAAACAGTCATCGTCGATTATACAGGCCTTGTAGATCTGTCAAAATGAGGTCACTCCCAAGGCCTTGGATTTTAGAAGTTGTTTATAAAAGTATAGCTAGAAGAGGTTTTTGGCATGTTTTTACTACTTTTCTATTCTGGTTTGGATCAGAGTTTTTAGGCTGTAGGGAGAGGGGGAAGTAAGGTCATAAGAAGAAAAGTCCTTAAGAAAGGAAGGTCCTAAAGAAGAGCAAACAAACTCTTTACTCCCCAGTTGCACCACTAGTCTGTTTATTCAAGAAAATAAATGCGTCTGAGTATCTAGGAGAACATTCAGCATCACTGCAAAGTTTTTGCGAAAATGTTCTTCAGGTTTTGAGAAACTAAAAAAAGTATGGTGGTATTTGATAGAAATACTGGTTGTACAGGACCTTTGGAGGTCATCATATCTCAACTTTCTGCTCAAAGCAGAACCGTCACATTGCTGGATTGCATCCGTCGTGGCTTTGCTGCCAGAGGTGGGGATTTGAAACCCCTCTGTGTAACCTGCCTACAGGATTGACCAGCCATGGCCCTCGTAGTTTAGCCTAGGACGTGGTTTGCATTACTCCCAGTGAGACTGCACCTCCTCAGCTTTCTCAGCCTGTTGTAGTGTGCAGGGCTGACCATGGGATTATTCCACCCCAAGTGCATGACTCCACAGGTCTCCTTGTTGTAAAGTGTCTCTTGGCCCTGTCAAGTTTCACAAGGTCCATCTAGGCTGAGGTTCTGCCTTTTCAGCCACCTCCTCTGCCTTAGTGTCATTCGCAGATTTGCCGTGGATAGAGCAGTGCCAGTGTCAAGGTTGTTATTTGTTTGGATGTGGAGCATTATGAACCCTTGTGCTGACATCTGGGCTGCTGCTCTTGTTCCTACCTGCCAACTGAATTAAAACAAGTTGAGGAAAACTGAAGCTGAAATAGCAGCACTCAGTGGCTGGTTGCTGTGAGTGGTGCTGCCAGCACTCAAATGCCTTCACCTTGTAGGCTTCTGAATCACTGAATCTGCTGCAGTGGTGGGGATGCTGTGGTCAGTGAGTGGTGATCCTGCTGTCCTCATCCATGCCAGAAGCTTTTGTAGGATGCCCTGGTGCAGTCACTGCCATCAGAGGGATCCCTGAAGACAGGCAGTGCTGCAGCTGCTCTGGTGGGCGATTGCTGGAGTAAAGTTCCTGTTTCAAAACATGTTCCCTGTTGTACTTTGCACAGCAAATTAACGTGGGGTGTTGATAAAAGAAGGAAAGGAGCCCAGAAGGAAAACATCTGAAATTTGATTCCTTCTGAAGAATGGAACTGGAACACGGTTTATCATTATCTATTTGCTAGTAAGCCAGTACATGTTTGGTGGTAGCAATTAAGCTATTGTTTTAAAGATTAATGAGTGGGAGAAACATTGGTTTCACAGTAGCAAACAAGTGCTTTCTAGAGCAAAGGCCTTGGGCCAGCACGTGGTGTGCTGGTGCCTTGTTCTGAGCAGCAGCTGTGTGTTCCTTTCATGTTCCAGCTTATGGTGATTTCATAAGCAGAGATTGTTCATGTCTTCCACTGGCAATAACTCAGAGATGCTGAAATAAAGTGGATGTCGAGGCCTTGGCAGTGCAGGATGATGAGAGATTCACCTGGATAAGTGAGAACCCAATTTTGAAAATACTTGATCTTTGCTGACTGATGTTTCTAATGGGAAAATTTCTAGTTGTGTTGTGATGCCTTTTTCAAGAAATATCAGTACTTGAGCTCTGGTCCTCTGGTGAGGCTGCCAAGGGGAGAAATTCTGCACAAGCTTGTCTCCACAAAATAAATCTACTGCATCTATTTAGAGCAGCTTGGCTGGGCTGTTAGCTGTGTGCAGGTGTGTTCACGTGCTGGAGGCTGAGCAGTGCCTACCAGGCTACATTAGATGTTGGCTAACCTCAGAGGAATGTTACAGCTGTGTTGTACCATGTTTCGGTGATACTCTGCAGAAACAAAAACAAAAATCAGAGATGAGATGAAATGGAGATATGTCATAGGTTCAAGATATATATGGGAAGGTGGGGGAAAATCCTCTATTAGTAGCTGGGCAGCGTCTCTGACTACAAAGAGGACTTGGGTTAACAGAAGCTGTGTGGACTAATCAGAAAATTGTATTTAATGATAAAAGAGTGTGCAGTTTTCTGCTCTGAAAGTGGACAAGCAGATGTCTGTATGCTGCTGCCAGTTTGAGGAGGACTACATTTAAAAAGTGCCTGGTTTTGTTTTCTTCTGTTAGCTTGCTGTGGCCTAGCACTTCACTAATTTCTAGCTGACAGCATTATCTGGCTGTCATTCATGGTTCCCTTCTGTGCAAGGCCCTGTGTAGGCTAAGCAGAAGACTGCCCATGAGGGTGCAGCTTTTATCCCCCAAAAGGGATTTGTCAGGAATACATTAACAGCTTGCAGTTATGAACCCTGTCAGTACCCCTTTAATTTTACATAATTTATTTTCTAGCTGACATGTTTTATACCACAGTGCACAGTTTGCTTCTGTGAGTACTGCATGTCATTTCTGAGTCTTTGGGAGCTGCCTGGGAAGTTCAGGGCTGTGCCTATCAGAGGCAGGGAGATCAGGGAGACAGATGAGCTGGTGAGAGGTCACACATGCAGAACAGCACAGGGTGGATAGTGGTGTAAAGAGAGGTCTTGGCCATGAGGAAGGGGCTGAGTGGGCAGAACAGGACTTCTGCCTGTGCTGCTGGTTGTAGGGAAGGGATTTACTGCTATGGGAGATGTGTCTGGAGCTGGTTGCTTGTAGAAGACTGAGTTACAGAGGAGGGACAAGCAGAGTGGCAGGAAGAGTTGATGCTCTGTGTGGACGGCATGTGTCAGATGTGCTGTGACAGTGGGATACTCCTTAGCTTCAATCTCTGTGGCTGCCCAATCGTGTTTCTTAAGTACTCCCATTTTATGTTTTACACTGATACAGAAAGGGTCTGCAGTGGTGAAGACATTCAATTGAGTTTCCTGGCAGAAAGCGCTAATCATGAACCAGAATGAGCAGTGTCACCATGGCAGTGGGAGCTGGGGCACAGGTCCCCCAGTTCCCAAGGCGTCAGGACTTGCTCATTTTCAAAAAGAGGTTTCACTGGACTGGCTCTTCTGACTATAATGAAAGAGATCCTCACTTCTGTATTGAGTAGACTCCAGCAAGCACCAGTGATATGGATGACAGGCAGAAAGTTGACATCCTACTTGCCTCCAACCTCCCTCAGCAATTTTTGTCCTCATCCTTAGTATATTTTCTGTCATTCTACCCCAAGGCTAAACCTCTCTTAACTCAAACACAAGTTTGTGATGAAAGACAACCTAGTTTTCAGCCATTTATTTGAATTTTGGATTTTAGTCTTGAGAGAAACAGCCACTGTCTAAAGTAGTAAAGTTTATGTGCAATATAAGGAGGCTGGATGGAGATGTGAGCTCCTGCTGGTTTCTCTGTGGTTTTAAAAGCTCATGAGGAACATGGCTACTCTCTTTTCCATCAAATGGAGTGAGCTGTAGGCTTAGGACTGAGAGCAACTTGTTGGTGATGGTGCAGAACAACTTGTATGTGCTGGAGGGAGTTTTAAATGAAGGCTAATTATTGAGTAACTGTACTAGAACACAAAAGAAAGTGTTTGAGTATCCTTTTTCACATTGGCAAAGCTACAAACCTGTTGATGTTTTTCTAATGACAAATGTATCATTCTTCACCCTAGAATTTGTTGTTTTCTTTCTCAGACTTTCAGTAAGTTGCTTAAAGACAGGACTGTAGACTGACTTCAGATAACTGTTGAAGCTAAATTGCTATTTGGACTATGTTGCTCAAAACCAAAACAGTGTTTCCGAATTGCCACTGCAGAGCAGTGTTCAACAAATGCAGCTGGGAGGGAGTGTTTAAGTATGGTTTTGTTTCAGTTTTTCATTTACCCTTGCAGTTAGAGAGCATGAAGCTGAATGGGTTCTGGGCCTAGAGTTGTGGGCCTGCCTGTTAACAGCTCCAGCTGTCAGCGTCCTACAGGTCCAGGTGCAAGCAGAAATACAACTGAATTGTACATTTGGCTTCTGTTTTTTTTTTATCATAAAGACAGTTTTCCTGTTTTAGAGTCAATTGTCTGTTAAGGCCTTCATTGGAAGAGCTGCTAGTACTGCAAGCTACCACTAAATGTTGTTTTCCATGAGGATTAAGTATCTCAGCTCCTAATGCTCTGCAGGCTTTTTGCTGGCTTAGACGTCTTGATCCCTGACCCAGGTATCTGTGCCAACAGAAACTTTCGAGTGCTGATGCAGTCATGGTGAGAAAACTGTACTTCTGTGCTTGCACTGCCCCTGGGATCTGGTTGTACTGAGTGTCGAAAGCAGTTCCTTGCTGAGGAGGTTCTGGCTGTGCTAGGAATGGGTCTCCAGTCTGATTTTGTGTGTTTGTAGCTCATTTCTTGCATGGGCAGGCCTGCTCATGCAGCAGGGCAGCCAAGGAGCTGAAGCTGCCTTCACAGCCGTGTTGCTGGAAGCTACTGGCACCTGGCTCCCTCTCGTAGAGTCTTCCATGAACTTGATCTTGCTTTTCCTCCAAACATCCTCAGCATTGTTCTACAGTACTTGGTGCAGGCTCTTACTGGAGTCTTGCATTTTGTTTTCTGTCTTAAAAATCCCATCTCAAACTACTTTTTATGGGATACTTTTGGCCTTTATTTGTATTTGATTCCTTTACTAGCATAGGTCAAACTTACTGGATTGAAAAATTTAGTAGATATTGTGGGGACTAAAATTCAGGCTTTTTGCTGTATTCTTTGTTGGAAACCTAGGTTGAGCCTTGTTTAAAGATCCTCAGTTGGCTTTCTTGTGCTTGCTAGGTATCATGGTTTAGGTTAGTTAGTGGCTAAATAAAAATATTCTATAGTCAGGCTTATCTTGAATTTATAAAATGTATTAATACATTCGAAATAGGCAGCTGGTGCCTGGAGTGATGAGGAGATGTGGGGGTTTTTTTCGGAGAGGAGAAAAGATCATGTTGGCATTGAACTTGTACCAGGGTGCTGTGCATCCACTAACCTTGGCCCAAAGATCTGTGCTGCCTTGGAATGTGCAGTTCTGCTTGGAAATTAACACTTTAGTGCCCTGGCTCTTCACAAAGGCTGTAGACAGGGTGATAATGGTGTAAACTGCCTGAAAGCAGCAAAAGGCATGGTTAGATGAAATTCTCTGAGGAAAACACCACCAGGCACTTCAGAAGGAAATGCATCAGGGACCTTGGTTGGAAGGAAGTTACTGCACTGATTGTGATGACTTTGATTTCCCTTTCTAGCTAGTAACTGAAGGACCTCTGACACATAATTCCTATTTTTGCATGGTTACCTTGGGGTGAAGTACCTCCATGTGAGAGAGGAAAGGAAGTAAGAAGAGCTTGCTGCTATTTCAGGACATTGTGAGGGAAACTTGGTGCGCTTTATTTCCTTTTGAGACTTGTGTTTAAATTATGAGTCCATCTCCCCTGCCATGGGGCAGAGAGGGAGGGTTTTTTCCATTACCTTTACAAATAATTGTGGTGTCTCAAGTGTGGGGGTATTTGCAGCTGGTGTTGAGGAGGTGTAGCCAGCTGTTTGCTGAAGAAATGCACCGTTGTTCCACTTATTTTCTATCAGGGATTTTTAGTCACTTCCCAAATGGCCACTATTTCTTCACCTCTTCCTTTATTCATAAGACTTTTATCTTTCTCAGTGTAGTATTCTATATGTCAGAGTCCTTTCTCGTGTTCATCTCATCTCAGATTCCTTCTGTGTGTATCAGGATATGTAAAGTTTTATTCATTATTTTCTTCTGTCAGTCATGTCTGGTCAAAGACATTTTTCATAGGTATGGGCTGGGTAATTCCAGTTTATTTTTGAAAAATCATTGAAGTGTAAATGAAAACTGTCTTCACAGTGCTGGATGTTCAATTAATTGAATGTGAGGCTTACATTGGAAGGGTTGTATTTCTGAGCAAAACATCTCAAAAATACTCCTTTAAATAAAAATCTAGGTAGAAAATGTAGAAATATTCAGGTAAAGATTAAAAAAAAAAAATTCCCTTGGTTATTCTTGTGTCTGTGTGCTGGAGACTTACTGCACCAGTTATGTTCCAGCAATATCAAAGTAAAAAACACCCAAAGAATGAAGCAGTCACCATCTCAGAGAATTTGTTTATTCTTTACAGCAAGGTAATAATTCCAAAATATTTCCTCAGCATGATTAATGGTGTATCAGATAAAAATCCACCCTGACTAAACTCAGGGAGTGCCATTCTCATGGTATTCTTGACATGCCATTAGTTTGCTATTTCACTTTCTTTTGGTTTGTTTATCAGTGATTAAACCTACATCATTAGGTATTCTCTCTCAGCCAGGTGCTTATTTGTAGGCCATCAGCTGTGAGGTTTTTGATCACAAACACCATGAGACACTTCTTGGCAAATGACCTCTTTGGGTGGGAACTGCTGTCTTAGCAGGACTTACTGCAGTGAAAAATACGTCATTTCAAGTAGAAGTTTGCGAAACCGTGATGCCGGTGTGGCTCTTTTGAAAGGTCTTGGGATTAGTGTGCATCTTCTAAATGTGACTGTGAGGGTTCCTTTGTCTCTGATCCCAACCTTTTGTTTTCCCCCCTTAGGCACAGCTGGAGGCTCAGAGGGCCACTCAGGACTTTCAGAGGGCCACGG
This sequence comes from Illadopsis cleaveri, assembly GCA_013399915.1. Classification (NCBI taxonomy): domain Eukaryota; kingdom Metazoa; phylum Chordata; class Aves; order Passeriformes; family Timaliidae; genus Illadopsis; species Illadopsis cleaveri. The sequence continues at coordinate 852,371 of VXBB01005517.1, read as the reverse complement.
AGGTGCTGCGTGCTGCCAAAGAGACAATTTCCCTGGCTGAGCAGAGGCTGCTGGAAGATGACAAGCGTCAGTTTGACTCTGCCTGGCAGGAGATGCTCAACCACGCCACTCAGAGGGTAATAATACAAACTTGCTGGAGCATCTGCCTTTTCCATGCGTTGTGTTCTCCACCATGTTTGGTGTATGAGGCCCAGTTTCTGAAAGACCGAATTTTCCAGATACATGACATGTAGGAAATGAAGCTGTGAAAATTATGAAGCCTAATGTTAAATGATCTGGGCCTTGGCTGCTTCTGGGACAACTCTAGTTCTCTGTCTGGTGGTGCTGTAGTAGTAGAGTAGCTCTCTGCAGAAAATTTTTTAAAAAAGTTATTACCATCTATTTTACAGAGATAAACAATGTCTTAAGGCATATCTGCATTTGGAATTGTGCCAGAATAATTGCATGGGGATGCCTGTTCCTGAATACATGTGTTATGGGAGTGGTTACCCTGCAAAAACAGGGACATGTTCCAGTTTTAGTATAACCTGTTCTTAGTATGGACTAAATTGAACCAGTCACTTTGCTTCAGAAATGTGTATTTGAGTGTAGAATTACTCAGAACTGTATGTGTAATTTTAAGCTTGCATGCTGCTTTATCCTGAATTAACTTTGGAATTTAGACAAGGTCCTACCTGCTTTGTAAAGTCTTTTTAAACCTACAGAAGAGATGCACTAACAAAGAAAGGCAGTATTCTTTCTAGCAGATGTCAGGAAGAATTTTCCTGTCATTTATCTTCTCTCTGTTTTAAAAAAAAAGGCAGAAAGGTTTATTTTAGCATAAAAGAACCAAAAAATCAAAGTTAAAAACCTTTGTTCTGTCATTTCCTTAATACGCCAGTGAAGCTGAGCTTGCTATTCCAAACATGCTATCATGCCATACAATGCTCATATTGTCTTGCAGTCCTGAGTGCAACAGCTCTCTTCTGTTGCAGAAGCTTCTCAGTTATAAGAAAGCCTCTATTTCAGAGTGAATTTTAAAATCCAGCTGCCTGATGAAGAAGTAGGGAACAGAAAGCATGTTGGCTGTGTGTTGGGGGGAGATAGAAAACCTGGTATATATTAATGAGAAAATGAACTCCAGGACACTGTTTGTGTTATTGTCCCTGTTATAATTTGGTTATGATTTGCAGATCTGGTGACCTCTCTGTTTAAGAGGGGACCTCCACCTTTGCAGTGTGTATGTGCTAGCTGTAGTTTTCCCTAGCTGTAATTCCTGCTCAATATGAACAAAGTCCAGAAATAGATAATTTTTGTTTCTCAGAATTGATAGATGAGAAAACCAGAAACGTTTAAGGAGTTGCTTAGAGCTCCTGACTCCTAAACTGCTGAGTTTTGGTGGACAGTGACAGCAATCACATCTGCCACCTACCTCTCTCTAGCTGGCATAACAAAAATTTGTGTTGGGGTGAGTGACGAAAGAAACAATGGCAACTTGAGAGTACAAATGACTTCTTTTTCTTGGCATCCTTGTGTCCTTCTACAACCCTCGATCATTCCCTGACAGTCTGTGAGAGGTGTGCACCTGAGATGAGCAAACCCAGTGATTCAGAGCAGCAGATGGCTGCTGGCAGCCTTTGGTGGAGTCCTGCTGGTGGTGTTGATGGGTACCATCACTGATTGCAGGATACCTGCTTGTTGTGGGGCTGACTCAAGCCACAATGTCTCTGATTTGTTACAGCTGAACAGTGAATGGGGAACTTAGGTGTACTGACTGCAGCTGTGAAATCTCCTAGACACTGACTGGACTGTATAGAGCAGCTGAGGGCTCCATGAATGGAAAACTTGCTGTCCCACAATTCCCAGTGCTTAAAGTAGTCTGGGTAAACTCAGTTCCCAGGAAGCTGCCCCCATCTACACCTTTCCATGGTGCAGCAGATTTTGAGAGAGGTCCATGGAAGTTTGTCCTGTGATTTTCATTGGCCGTGGTGGAGGTCTTAAGGCTGAGGCCGGAGCCAAGAAGGGTGAAAATGCTGTTGGAGGTCCTGGCTGCACACAGCCAACATCAGTTTGTTTGGAGTGCTTGACTGAGTTTTATATCTTCTCCAAGAGTGGAGTGAAAACTTCGCTTGGCTTCAGTGCATGCAATTAATGAAGTGCTTAGAGTTCAGTGAGGCTGAACTGGGATCTCAGAGAGCAGGAAATATTGCATTCCCTACCAAGCTATGGATGTAAAGAGGTTAGAGAATGAGCTCTTTTAGAACAAAACTTCTCCTTGACTGCTGCCGTGTTGCTGACAACTCAGATCATTAACTATTTATTACATTAGAAATCACTGATGGAAAAAACTGTTTCTTGGGGTGAAGGTTGAGGATTAAGAAATAGACATATTCTACTTGCACATATAAAATTGCTCTTGGAGAAAGCTTTTGCACTCTGGTTATTTGGATTTTCTAGCTTTTTTTTGCATGCATTTATAGATGACAGTTTTACTGGGCAGAGGATAATCTTGCACTGGGCCTTTTACAGCAAGGACTCAAGTGCAGAAAAGTACCTCTGAGCTAAATATTAGAAGTGGACTCTTAATTCATTTGTTTCTCTTCTGATAGAAATGTCAGGCCCGAGTAAATGGCCTGGTTTTATTTGCAGTTCTTAGGCAGAGGGAGTAGGCTTTACTGAACTAATCTGTAACTTGGAACCAAACCTAGGCTCTGTAGCAGCTTGGTAGCTGACAGACACCGTAAACACAAAGAAAAAGGGTAGGCAAGAGAACAAATGAGAAACTGATTTCTTATATAGCTATGTGTGGAAATGCTGCCAGGTTACTTTTGCACTTGACCTAATGGATATAGACAAAGACTTGGGTTCCAGGGTACCAAACAGGAAATGCTGTTTCCAAACCCTCACTGGGAGGAAATAGAGATAAGGTTTGCATGTTGTAATTGCTTTTTGATGTCTTGATAGTCTGAAAAGCTATTAACACTGTTTTTAATGTGACAACCTATTGGGCTTCTGTAAACAAGGCTTTTGTAGCCACTGATCTAGAAAATGATACAATTCAACTGATGTGAAACAGGAGAGTTACCAAAATTTTGTTTTTCCTGGATGAGCTGGAAGTATAATGTGTGGAAAGTCTTTCTATTCATGGAGCAGACTGAACCAGCACGAACATGTACATGGAGTATAGGCTGTCGCTCAGAAATGTCTTTGCACCTTGCAGTTTGAGCTATGTTTCCAAAGGAGGCTGGGAGCATAAATAGGAGCTGGATTCCTGCCTACCTGCCTGTGAAGATGCAACTAATCCCTGCAAATGGCTGTGCTTGAGCTAAGTGTTCACAATAGAGAAGCACTGGACTATGGTTCAATCCTGCAAGTCAGGCAGCTGGTTTGCCCACTTCTACTCTTACCGTGATTTTATTTCAGGGTAAAGTCCTGTGGTTTTTTCTAAATGTCCGTTTTTCCAGAGATCTGAGAAGTGTAATGACATTTAGATTGGAGTTCAGCTCATTGGTGTCGTGTCTAGAACCTGACTGTGTATCACAATTACTTGCCAAAAGTTCCATTATGATGAAAGGCTATCTGATCAATAAGTGGTGTCTGGAGAGCAATTCATGTGCCCAGAGGGGCAAGTTCATTTTAAGATAAATTCTCTGTTGATTATAATGTAAATGTAGACAGGCTTGATGACCTCTTAAGCTGCCTGGGGAGGAAGAATACTGTTCACTCTTAGCCACTGGCTTACCGGGATTTTGGTGACTGCAGTGTCTCTTTAAAATTTGGAAATGATGTTTTTGCAAGCCTGTTTGTACCTTGAATTGTAATACTGCAGTTTGGGGTGCAGAGAGCAGGGCTGTGAAAGAGAGTCCTGTGAGAGGACCAAAGGATATTGAATTTTGGAGGGATGGCACATTTATGCTCCTACTGAAAATAATTCATAAAGATGTACAAAAGGATAGTACTGACAGATGTGTTACCTCTAGTTTGACACAAGCTGAAGTAGAAAGGAAGACCCTTCATGAATTTCAAGAGAAATCACTAATTTCTAATTGCTGATGCAATCTGCAGTCTTAAAAAGGTTCTGCTTTTACAGTCTTTCCTGAGATATGTTGAGTTCATAAATTCTGGCAGGGAGAAGAAATGTTTTGGCTCTTGATCATGAGACATTTTAAAAAGGAGAGGATGAGGGGAGAGTAAAGAGGGAGGAGGCATGCTCACTCTTGGTTTAATTTGGCTTGTGAAGCTTCCTTTGATATTACACTGTGAAGTACCATCTGTCAGTATAAAATGTGTGGGTGCTTTCGTGATGTAGAGAGGAGAGATACTTCCTGCAGCTAGAAAAACTTGAGGAAAAAGGGAGAGAATAAAAGTCTATGAAAGAAACAACAAAAACTCCACATCTTTCCTTGTCCTGATCTCTCTGCCACTTTATCCTAGAAATGCAGTGATTTTTTGCAAACCCTTGTGTTGTTGATTCTCTCCTGGTTTACTGATACTGCATTGTCTCTTTCTTTATTTTTTTATTTTTAATTCTTCCCCTAGAGGAACAATCAGTTTAATGTTTTGTGAAAGAAACAGTCCTCCAGAGTAATTCTCTGGCTTAGATGGTCAGCTTTGCTCCACTCAGCTGATAAAATTGTTCTTTTGCATCTGTTGTTGTTATTACTGAGATATTGCCTGGAGTCCATTTTTACTTCTGATTATGGAAACATTTTGGGTGGAACAAAGCTACTTGTACAGACTTACTGATGGTAAATATATACTCTACACTGACTTTTCTTTTCCAGACGACTGGGCAGGAAATAGAGGGTAAGGGAGGAGAGGAGAGGAATTGACCAATTCCTGTGTTTGGAGGGCTTTTGCCTGCTTTGTTTCTCATTACTTTCATCTCATAGCTTGTGCTACCTGGAAGAGTGGGTTCTGCCTGGAGTAGGTGATCCAGTAGTTAGGGACAGGCAAGGGCTACAGGAATGTCTGGTTGTGTGGGTATCCTGCAGGTTCATCCAGTGGGTGTTTTTGTCCAAGAGTATATCCCATGCTTGCCGTGAGGGTGAGCTGAAAGGCTGGTACAATGTCAGGAGGTGAGATGTGTCTTGAGCAGCCTTTTTTTGAAGAGATGTCATCCTCACTACTTCTTCTGCCTTTTTCTAAGTGATGCTGTTGCATCTGTGATGGCTTAGGAACATCTAAAAGGCGAGGTGGGTGGTAGAAGCACTTGGGTTAGACAGACCAGCTTATTTGGGAACTGTGGCCAAGAGCTTGTTTACAAGTTCATATGACACTGCAGGTTTTTCACCAAATGTTCTATTAGCTCTAATAAAAAGTACTTCTTTCCTACACAAGCCTGTCTGTCTTTTTCTAAGCCTTCTTATGGAGGTGAGGAGTTTGCCTAGCTGGTCTTACATTGAACTTCCCAGCTGCAGAAGTGGCAGCATCGTTTGGAGTTTGTTTCTGTCTGCCAGCCCTGATGGACAGCTTCTCCATTTAAAGGCTGTTTGGCTTTTGTGGGGGGGTGGAAGATCTCTCTTGTTTCTTCTTGTGTGAATGAAGTGCTTAAATGCATCTTGGCAGGTGATGGATCTCTGCAGAGGTACCTTACAATCCCCCAGGTATTATCCTCAGCCTCGGGCATGCACCTTGAGCTGCTGTCCCAGGGAAAGGGGACAGGCTGTGTGTCAGGCAGAATTGTGTGGATAATGTGAACATGAGGACAGAATTCCCATAGGAAAACAAGGGTGTAGGGGGGAGAGAGAGGTTTTCTTACATCACTGATTTCTCAAAAGGATGAAGTATATGGCCTTTTTTCCCCCTTTCTTTCTGGAAAGGGTAATGAACATAGGTATATATGGCTGGCAGGAAATTCCACATTTTGTCAGATTTTTGAGGCGTTTGCAATCTGTCGTCCTCAGATGCCAGTTCTGCAGGGTTCAGCATTCCTGTGATGTTTGATACGAAACATTTGAAAAATCAGCACAATACTGGACACCTAACCTGCTTTACAACCCTGGTGTTGGTCATACTTATCATGTGATTTATCCCAGATATCAAAGTTTATGTAAATTATGCCCCAAGACTTGATGTGAGGGACTGACATGTAACTGAGCATTGACAAATTCCAGTTGCTTCATTATTTTGTAGCTTATGGCATTTTTAAATTGCCGTTTCCTTCCCACACTAGAAAGAAGATGAACCACCTTCTGTGCAGTCTTTGGAGACTGCAGTTTAATTTAAGAGACTTCTATGTTAAAACCAGCCTTGTCTGACATGTTTCACTAAGGCAAGTGTTGCACCAACTGGCTTTAAAACAGTTGTTTGAGATAAGAGGCTGCAGTTTATTTTTCAGGGTGCAGGAGAGAATATGTTATGAGCCTGATAGATTTTTTTTTTTTTCTTTTTCCCTTTCTTTGAAAATGGATGCCTTATAAAGTTGAAGGATGTTGGAGTCAAATACATTATTTTATATCTGATCAAAAGATCCTTTGAAAACCTTTATTTCTCATAGTTTAAAGTTCTGTAGCAATTCCTTTCTTCAATAATGACTGGTGTGTGCAGATGTGCAAAAAGTAGCCTCCAGTTGGTGCAGCAAGAGCTCAGAGTTGATGCTGATGGCTTTGGCAGTTTCACTCTTTTCATTTAGGCATCAGGATGGACAATATGTCAATTTTGCTGAGAGGAACAGTGGTCCAAGTGAGTCAGAGCTGACCATCTCTTTTCCTTCTTCAGTTCAGCCTGAGGGTTGGGAGGACTAGCACACTTTTTCAAAAAACTAGAGCTTTGTGGGTGAGGTTATTTAAAATCAAGCTATTTTGAATATTCTCTGTGCATATGAGAGCTCAGATGCACAGTCTGGTGGTGGGAGCCAGGTGGAGCAAAGTTGTGTAAAGTTGTAGAGTAGTTGGTATCTCAGCTGAGGTATTTCAAAATCCAGTACTGGAGAAAATCCAGTCCTGCCATTTTTTTGTATTAATACCTTCATAGCTGCAAAACAGGAAGCTTTAAAAAATCACCTGCTTTCCCCTCATTGCTAGACCAACAAAGAGGTGTCACCACTTTTCTGGCTGTAAAAAAACCAGTCACCCCCCGTCTGGATCTTGATTGCTAGTGCACTAAATAAAACACATTTGCTGACTTACACTTCTGACATCTCAAATTTGGACAATAAAAGTACCCTGGATAAAATTAGGTGTGGCTATGTGATACCAAAAGTGTAGCTAATGAAGAGACATTTATTTTCCCTCCCCCAATGCTTGACAACCCTTTCAGTGAAAAAATTTTTCCTAATATCCAATCTAAACTGCCCCTGAACCAACTGGAAGCCCTTTCCTCTTTCCTGTAGCTTGTTCCTGGGGAGAAGAGGCCGATTCCCACCTGGCTACACCCTCCTTTCAGGGGGTTATAGAGAGCAATAAGGTCTCCCTGAGCCTCTTTTTCTCCAGGCTGACCACCCCCAGCTCCCTCAGCTGCTCCTTATCAGACTTATGTTCTAGATATCTTGATAAATGAGGATAGGGGCTGGTCATCAGCATAACTTTCCTTGTCTGCATCGTAGGGGTGGCAGCTCAGGGCTTGAACCTTTGCATTTTCAGTGTTGAAACTGTGATTTCAGGCATGTCAGCTGTTTTAAGAGAAGAGCCATCTTGGACACACAGTTTTCTAGTAATTGATTTATTCAGGCCAAACTGTATTTGAGTCTTCCCTCTGCTGTGGTTGGTGTTCAGCCCTTTCCAGAGTGATGGGGCTGCAGCTGGGAGCTGAGCAACCAGCAGGCTCTCTGCTGGAAAGGCAAGTTCCTGGGAGAGAAGCAGGAGGAAACAGAAACGTTGCTGTTGAATGTAACTGGGTGACGTCTGCTAGTATTGCACCACTTGCGAATATCTAACTGGGTTAAAAAAATGGATGATCCCACAAGCTGAGAGTCTTCTGAACTTCCTGTAAGAGAGATTGTGCAAAAAGCTGTAACACCTTTGTCATAATTTACACAGTGTTTGAAGACCTGCTGCTCTTTTCAGGAAAGACTTTTTAAGTAGGTTCACTGGAAGTAATCTTTTCTCTACCCTCACTTTCCTGACATGAGCTGATTGGAGAGATCATAAAGTTGCTGTTAATTGAAAAGATAAGAAGTGGATCATGGTATCTTGCTGCTCAACCTGTTTTTTTTCCCCCCTCTTGAAGGTCATGGAGGCAGAACAGACCAAAACGAGAAGTGAGTTGGTTCACAAGGAAACTGCAGCCAAATACAATGCTGCCATGGGAAGGATGAAACAACTGGAGAAGAAGCTGAAAAGAGCCATCAATAAATCAAAGTATGTTTCATGTTTGGAGAGGAGTTTAGTGGTAAAAAATGTTTGGGGAAAATACCTGTTCTGTGGGGTTTTTGAACTTGTGAAAGTGTATTGCTCTTTGGGTTCCTCTCTGTGTGTAGCAGCCTCACAGCACAATTGGTACTGTATTTGTCCTTGTTGTCCTTCTTAGTGTCTTTTGAAACACCTGACTTGATGGACTGGTGAACTACATGGGATAAGAAACCTTTTCTGAACAGCATCTTGGTCTTGTTCTGGTGCACTGAACTCCTTGGTGGTGTGTGATTTGAGGAACAGGTGCATGGGATCCACACAGGTGCTGTCTGCAGAGCTCTGTGGATGTTTCACAGCCTAGGATTGTTCACAGTTCTTATTTTTAGTTAGGAGAGCAACAAAGCAAACGACAGAAAGCTGAAAGGTGTGAGACTGCAGGGGTGTAAGGTGCTGTACAGGCTTGTTTACTTCCTGCTGCTGCCATGGCAAAGCTGTGTGAGAGCTGTTCTGGGGGAAGGAAACACCCTTGAGAAGGCACAGCTAAGCAGCTTGTGTCATTAATAATTGTCCTGCATTTGCTGTGCCGTTTGGCTCTGTTGTGGAGAAGTGAAACAGCTTATTGCTTAGAACCTGTTTAAAATTTTAGCCCTGTTTACAACCGATTCTTAATCCTCTTTATATTTTACAGTCTTTTTTTTTAAATAATATTACCAGACTGTGGCTTGTCTAAACAATCTGCTTGCTGTATTTAGCTTTTAATCCCATCCATCTAAAAATTACTTTTTGGTGAAATTGGTCAACTAAAAATCTATTTTGATGGTGTTTTCTCAATTCAAGAAAGGATTAACACTTCTCAAGCAAGATTCAAGCGTGTTTGCTGAAACAGTGTAGTGGTGTGACTTCCTAGAATGAGCTGCATGCTGTTAGTCTAGCACTGCACAGGGGCTGTGAAAACCATCATCAGATCACTAAATGACAGATTCCTCTGGTTAAGGGCAATATCTGAGAACAGTTTTGGCTGCCAGGAGTTCCTTCCTTGCAATAAGATTTAAAATAAAGGCCATGATTAAGTTGTCAGTGGGTCCTACATACCTTTTTATGCTGGTGTGGAGCTTGGTGTCCCAGCTGCCTCTTATGTGCCTCTTGAGTTGTCATTTCTTTGCTGGAACCTCAGAGGGGTGTCTTGTGTCATTCTCCTCAGGCTAAGCTGGTTTCCACTTCTGTGGAAGGATCCTGGTGTATTCTTTTGTCTCACAGCAGGGCTAACTGCAGCACAAACCATCTAGGTAGGGTGTTTTGGAAATCCTTTAATAAGGGGTGTACAGAATTGCCACTTCTAACCTAGTACTGACTTGAAAGATGCCTGGTGGCACAAACAGTTGTGGATGTCTTTGAAGCTATGCTACATAGGGGTGTTGGAAAGGTCAGTCGTCTCCCAGCATTGCAATTCTCACGTAAAGGAAAATTACAACTGAGCTGAAAACATCAGTGCTGTCAAGTGGCTACAGAAACTGGGAAATGAGGCTGCTGAATTTGCAGCTGTTTGTGTTGTAGGGTGTAGCTGGCCTCTAGCTGCTTTTCAGGAAGGATTTAACACCAGCATCCTGCTCTTCCTGGGTGGTGTGGGAGCACTGGCTGTAACACTTAGGCTTTTCTGGTCTTTTGTTCATCTTCTCTTTAAACTTGTGGATAGACAACGCTGAGTGAGTTGCTCTCTTTTGGTCAGAAAATGATTTGCATTTGCTCCTTGCTTCAGTTGGGATTAAGATGCTTAAAGCATTACTGTTTTGAAAGCAAGACTGGGGCATCCTGGAGGAAAGTCATTTAGATGATTTGCCATGTAAAGTTGATGAGCAAAGGATTATTGGATACTTTTGTTTTGGTTTTGCTTTTAATTTAGTTTTTGGGTGCTTACTTGCTTGTCATCTGTGAATGTGCATATGGCTGCGTTTTCTTAACAGTTACCAGATCTTCTGGCTCAGTGCCTCTGAGCTGTAGGATAATGAACTTAGCTGGTTTTTGGAAGTCACTTTCTGCTCTGGTGACTTGGGCAAAGTGCCTTTCACTCTTCCTGTCATTTACTTGAAGAGCACTTTGTCTGTGCAGTGCCCTGGGCTCACCCAACTGGTGATGGAGGACAGCTCTTGCATCCCTGAGCAGTTCTCCTGCCCTGCTGAGTTACAGACCAGCCCTCAGTGGTCACAGGGCCATGGATGTCAAGGAATGAAATGACCCTGGGACATGGGAGTGCCTCTCCTGCCAGGGCCCTGGTTCCTGCTGGCATCAGGTGCCTGGCTGTGTGTGAGCCATGAGGGAGCATGAGTGTTTGTGTGCGAGCTCCTGCATGTCAGGCTCTTGTTGTCCTGTCAGTGGCTGAGGTGGTGTTTTTCCTACCTGTTGCAGGTAAACATTCCTGCTTGTATGTGCACGTGTATGTGCTTGTCTACACACACATGCATGTATGTATTGTTTTTTCACACCATGCAAACACACGTGTGCTTATTGCTGATAGAGAGGGGACTCTTCCCAAGGCTTGTGGGAGGTTAGGACTGAAGCCTGGTTGTTCTCTCCCAACTTGCACCAGGGTAAGGAAGGTAAAGAATCAGGTCCTTTAAGGCGAGTGGGTTTCATTGCTTTCCCTGCATGTGTTTTCCTGCAACACCATTCTGTCAGTGTCTGTGTGCTACCATTGCTTTGGGGTATGGCTATAGGAGTCCTTTATCTGTTGAATCCAAATTCTCCACTACAATGTTTTATTTGTCCTGGCAGGTGCATCTGTGTAGCCTTTGGCAGGATGATGTCCCACTAAGGGAAGGCAGAGGTGTGTTGTGGCTGGATCGAGGTCACTGGGAGCATCAAGACTTGTCTGTGGCTGTGGTGATGGTGGGAGGGTGCTTAGATATACCATAGGTGGAAATAACCTACTCTAATGGAAACACAACTCAGTTATTTTGTGTGTGACTGTGTAGTGAATTCAACCCTTCAAAGAATATAGGATCAGAAAGCTATAGCTTCACACTCCTGAATTCTAGTGCACAGTCCAAAATGCTGCTGCAGTAGGGCTTACAGCTCAGAAGAGCCTTGCTGTCAGGGTACAAACACAAGGGTACTTCACATTCTATTTCATGTCAAGCCATATATGATTGTTTATCTCTCCCCTACTTCCCAGGAGAGCTTCTGAGAGGGGAGGAGAGTAGTAAACCCTGCTGAAATANTTTTTAATTCTCAGTGTTGTATCAGATGATATTTGTTTGTGGGCTTCAAAACTTGGAGAGTGGAAAGTGGTTTCTAGGCTTTGTACTGCACCTTTTATACTCTTTTCCTCTTGCAGCCTTATTAGCGAGTTTAGGGAAGTGCCTGGTGGGCCACTGTTGGGAAGTGCTGTGCCCTTGTATGTGGTGCTCTGACCTCTCTTCACACCCTGCCCATCACTGAAAAACCCAAGAACAGCCCCTCCACCCCCACACCTGAACACAGAGCAGGTTCACCTTTTGTAGGAATTTATATGTGCCATGGGCTCAGAAATTGGCTGGGTAGGGGGAGGATGCCTATGCCTTAAGCTGGATGTTACATTTAAACGTCTTGCAGAATCTAGGCCTGGAGGAATTATGCCGTCAACTCCAAAAACTGGAATTTTGCAATTTATATTTAGGTCAAAAGACCCATGAGAAGTAGATGCATTGGGGAGTAAGAGAGAGACACTGAGAGCATGTGTAGGTGTTCCATCATCTGAACAGTGGTCTCTTGGGATTGCAGTGATACACAAAATAGCTGTGTTAGTGCTACAAAGAGAGCAACTCCCACACCAATACACTGCATTCAGTCCCAGTGATTGTAAACAACTGTTCTTTGTTTTTCCACAGACCTTATTTTGAACTCAAGGCAAAGTACTATGTCCAACTAGAGGTACGTATGTAATTCACATCCATCTGAAACTCTTTACTGCTTACAGTAAATACTGAAATTACATCTAAAGTGCTCTGACAACTGTGTTGTGTTTCTATACAAAACCCATTCAAAACCTCTTGAGCAATTTGCTAAGCACATTTTGAAGATAAAAGACTAAGAGAGTCTTTGTTTCCTTTTGTGAAATAAGAGAGTTTGAACTCTGTCAGAACCAAAAGAGTACAATTTGACTATCTTTGCTTCTTGTAGTTTAATGTGTCTGGGATTTATTTGTTTGTTGTGGGTTTCATTTTTTTTCCCCCTATGTTTTATGTTTCAGACTGTTTAACTGTACTTGGGGTGCTCTTTTATGTTCACTGGTTGGATCAATTAAGAGAATAAGTAACCTGCTTGCAGTGCTCAAATATCATGCAGATGTAAATTTGGGGTTTGACATAAGAGGGATTTGGGATTTGGCTGGATAGGCTTCCAGGGCTTTTTGGCATCTGTGCACTGCATTCTGTGTGGTGCAACGATGTCTGGCCAGTGCTTGTGCATGGCACATGCCTTGCTGGGCACAGTGGCCCTGGGGCAGGCATGGCAGTTCTGTGTGGGATGGTAATCCCTGCTATTACAGCCAGCCTTGGAGCTGCCAGGGATGGGAGGGCAGAGTAGCCCTACAAATTCAAGTGCAAGAATCACTCTCTTTCCACTTGAGTGACTTTTGCTGCATGTGGGCCCCAAAACTGGGAGCCTGGCTCCTCACAGTTGGAGGGCAGTGGCTGGTGCTGCTGTTGTGTGGGATGGGCACAGGGTTTAAGTGGAGCACGTTGCCTTGGACTGCTGGCCCTGGGTGCAGGAAGGCTCCAGTGAGGTGCTGGGTCAGTAGGACCCTAGCTAGAAAAGGATTCCCATTCCTTGTCTGGGGTGTAAGGTGTATCCCACAGTGGTGCTGTGAGCCCTTCCTTGGGCTGCCTGAGATTCAACAGCATTCTGTGAGCCTCAGAGACTCTGGTGTGCACCTTTCTCCTTGCCATGTTCCAGGCTCAGGTGCCCTCTCCTGCTCTGTCTTGCCTGCCTGCAGCTACTGCTGCATCAAGCTGAACCCTTGCCTGCCCTGGGCTGGGTGCCAGGCCAATAATTCCTTCTGCCTGGAAGCATCTTTTGAGAAATTCCCTTTTTTCCACAGGCAAAGGCGCACTGTTTGTGGGGCTGTTGCTTCTCCATGGCAGCTGCTCAGGGCCCTCCTGAAGCAAGGTGATTGTGTAAACTGTATGAAAGAAGATAGCACAGATTGCTTTGAATGCACAATAAAAATCAGCATTGAGAGAGCTACAGACACACAAGCAATGTTTTCCCTTTGGGAAATGGGATGTACAACACTTATGCCTTTGCTGTAGGGTGGTACCTGGGGACACAGGAACTACTGTATTACAGCTGTCAGGGTTTGAGGTTTTCTACTTTCTGCTCTGCACGTTTAGTGAGCAGAAGTGACGGGTTTGGTGCTCAGCAGAGAGTGAGGCTCAGCCCACTCAGGGGTGACCCCCAGCCCTGCTGTGCCCTGCAGACAGGAGCTGCCAGCACACCTTCAGGGTGGTTCTGGGATAAGCAGTGACATAGCTGAGAGCTGCATTCCTGTTAAGGAGAGATTCTGCAAGTTCACATCTTAACAGGGCCTCTGCTCCCTCTGCACTCCAGAGGCAGTCCCAGCTCCTGGCTCCCGTGGTTGGCTTTGCTGTTGTCTCTTTCACAAGTGCCACTGCTTGTGCCGGGGTGCTTCTGAACTCTGAACTCTCCCATCCCATAGATACCAGCCCTGGTTTGTGCTTGCCTGTGGAGAGCCAAGGCACCTGGACACATAACAGGGAACTGTGTGCTGTGCCTTGTTTGTAGTAAAAGTCCATCTAATACCTTTCTCCCTCGTTAGCAACTGAAGAAAACAGTGGATGACCTGCAGGCCAAACTGGCCCTGGCAAAGGGAGAGTATAAGACTGCCTTGAAAAATCTGGAGATGATCTCAGATGAGATTCATGAGAGGAGAAGGTCCACTACCATGGGGCCCCGAGGATGTGGCGTGGGTGCCGAGGGCAGCAACACCTCTGTGGAAGACCTGTCAGCGAGTAAACCGGAGTCAGACACTGTCTCCAGTGAGTACAGAGCACTGCTGTGCTGGGGAATATCCCACAGGCATTGTAAGAAATGCTGATGTCAGGGTTGCTCTGTGGATTCTGCAGTTTTGAAATTTGCTGGCTGCTGTGGGACTGTGGCTAAGTTGTGATGCTTCTTGTTATTGCAGGAGTTGATTACGTTCTTTAATAGCCAATTTTCAAGGGAAAGGATAATGAGTTAAAGTGCATCAGCCATTCCCTTAACATGCCTGTAGTTTTTTTGTACAGTGCTGTATGAAAGAAGCAAAATTAACACATTTCAAAGTGTATGTCTAATTTTACACCAGTGGTGCTGCTGGCAGTGACTTGTCTAGGGTGGTGGCAGGCTGTCACAGATCATTTAGCCAGTCTGGGAACAGACCTTTTGAATGAAGTGCTTGTCTTCCAGTGCCAGGCCTATGGCAGAGGGAGCTGAAGTTGTGGCTGTAGTAGTACAGAAAGGCGTAATGCTCACGTGGAAGCGTGTAAGGATAAGCTCCTTTGTGCTGCAGAATCTTTTGCCAAGGTGTGACTTCAGCAGAGCGTGTGTGTTGTGAACAAGGGAAGTGAAGAAGCAGCAATATACTGCTGCAGTGTGCTGAGGGACTGTGTAGGAGAAATGGGTGACAGGAACAACCTCCAAGGAAGCTCCAGGCAAGCAAGGTAACCTCTGCTTTCTAGTGGCACATGGGTCCTTGTGTTGCAAAGTCTGTTGTATGGTGAGTTTACATTTTTCCTGGCTCTGGGTGAAAGTGGATAGATGGACAGTACATGTGGCCTACTTTTGCCTCCTTCCTGGACACTTTTTCCCTTATTGATGCAGAAAGTCTTTTTCTTGCTGCCCAATCCCACAAATTCCAGTGTAATTTGTATTTCAGCTTTGTTTCAGCAGGGCAAAGTCTAGGTCAGGATTGCAAGTGTTCATGATTGCACAACCCTTGTGCCCAAAGGCGGAAGATGCATTTCTCCATAGACACCAGTGTGTACTGGCACTGAGGCCTTGTAGGTCCATGGTAGAGCCTTGTGTGAGCTGTGGGAGCTGGGAGGCAGCCGGGGGCTGGCCTCCACCCTCTGCAGTGGCAGGAGTCTCTGCATGATGTGTTGGATCTCTCTCACTCAGTACTGTGCAGCTGGGACCTGAGTTGCAGCAGCAGTGAGTGCTGTGTCTGGACAGCTGATGCAGCCAGGTTTCAGTATGGCTGCTTATCTTCTGCCACCCCTAATTCCTGAGGTTGATCCTTTCCAGCCTAGGCAGGAATTGCCTCTTTTGGGTACCCACAAGTCCCCTCCTCATGCAGAAGGCCTCCTGAAAGCCTTAGGTATAACTGAGTTTTAGGGTATTTTGTGCTGAAGGAGTTCAGGGACCTGGGATGCAGGAGCAGAAAGAGCCAGGAAAGTTAATATTAATTAATATTAGTTGCTGGCTCCCCTGGCTGCTGCTGAGGCTGCAGGCAAGGACCAGCAGTGTGGGCTCATCCCTCTCTTTGAATTGCACAGTCTGACAGGAGTGGAAGGACTTCAGCTTGTGTCCAGTGCCAACACAGAACTGGGTTATGACAGGGCAGGACTAGCGGCCTGGATTAAATAATAAAATAGCCTGGATAAAGTTCTCATTGTAATGTGGGGGGAGCTTTCCACCAAGGTCCTTTTATATCTTGATTTCTGTCTGCTGGAGTTGGGTAAAACACTTGTCATCAGCAAGAATTCCTCAGCCCTTGCAGATGCTCTTGTGTGTTAGGCTGAATTTAGATGTTGAAAAGGAAGCTACAGTGTAAGTTGTGCTGCTTGTAGACTACCTGATGTCAGTGCTTCTTGCCAAGCAGAGGACTCTAATTGGAAACATCTTTTTTGCCAAATCTTTTATTGCTTTTGCCTCCTACAAAGTTACTGTACTGCTCACCATACATTGATGAAATGCAGCAAGTGAGAAGAAAGACCCCTCTGCAGCCTTAGATTTGACTTCATTAAAAACAAAACAACAAAACCCAAACCACAAGAAAAGCAGTCTCTGAGTATGAAGTGCCCTGGAGAGGACTCAGGAAGGTGGATAATGTTGTTATCCATTTATGTTTGAAGCTTTTTGGGTCAATTTTGCAACGTGTAAGTACAGTTCTGCAATCTGCAAGTCCAGCAGAAAGAGGTTGAACATCTCTGCCATAGCCATGGCAGTAGCAGCCTCTGATGTCACCTTTGTGTCCAGTTGGAGCCCCAGGCTGCCAAGGTGACAGAAGAACTTCTTTAAAGCTTCTCCTTTGAGCCATTTTGTTAACGCTGCTGCTTTGCTCCTGCTGCTCTTCCAAAATGATTCTGAGCCTTGCTAACAATGGCAGGAATCGCGAGGAGGAGGAATTGGAGATAACCTCAGGTCACTGTGGATGTCTTGCTGTGTCTGGGTCTTCTTAAGGCCAGTGAGATTCCAGCACACACTTGTGTTGTGTAGAAGCTGATGTTTGTAGAGAACTTCTGATCCCAGTGGGACTGCTTGTGTGCAGAAGTCTTTGGTCCCCACATCCTGCAATGAGCCTCTGAAGTGTGTTGAATTTCAGCAAAATCTACACCCTTGTGTTGCACAAAATGGAGCTTTCTTTCATGGGTTTCTCCTCTGGTTGTTCATAAGGACCCTGCAGCCTAATCTAGACAGACAGTTTGGAGTGGGTTTGCTTAACTAGAATTCAGATCTCAGCAAACACAAGCAGGGAAAAGAATATATGTTTTGGGGTTTTTTTAAATTTAGTGTTGTTCGGTGAGCCTCATTCAAAAAGAAATCTTGGGACCTGTGTCTTTTCAGTTAGTGCCTTAAATAACCAGGAGGGTGTGCTGGGATCAAGATAGTCCTGCGGGAGGCAGACACAGGGAATTAGGCTCTAACCTAAGTTGTGTAAGTTAGACAAGGGGCAGAAAACCAGAGCGGGCAGCCCATGGGTTAGCAGTGTGTCCGTGTATGGGAGATGTAAACCTGAAAAACTGCCTTTGCCTGGGCAGGTGCAGGAGGGGAGGCTGAATTACTAACTGGAACATTCTTTGAACATTGCAGTGGCTTCAGAAGTGTTTGAGGATGATAACGGCAGCAGCTTTGTGTCCGAAGAAGATTCAGAAACTCAGTCAGTGTCCAGCTTCAGCTCTGGTCCTACGAGTCCCTGTGAAGTGCCCACTCAGTTTCCTCCTGTGACACGACCTGGGAGCCTGGATCTGCCCAGCCCTGTCTCTCTCTCTGAGTTTGGGATGATCTTCCCTGTCCTGGGCCCCCGGAGTGAATGCAGTGGGGCCTCCTCCCCCGAGTGTGAAGCTGAAAGAGGTATGCACAGCTGGATACACCCTGGGCTAGTGTTTTTCATCTTCATAAAGGGAGCAGGAAAACCTTCCCAGCTCCCCTAGGTATATGCCAGGGAATGCTCTGAGCTGCTGGCTTCTTCTTTGGGGAGGGCAACTGTGGAAGGCCCTGTGTCTCAAAGTTAACAACAGTGTCTATAATGTATTAATTACTGTTCTCCTGGCTGGGAGTGTTCCCCAGTTCTGTCATAGTGCAGGGCGCTGAGATTTCTTACTGAATAAGTGATCAGTGGGATTCTCATGGTACATTTATTTGGAGGAAAATCTGAGTTTATTTATTTAAATTACTGTCCTGCTTTTTGAAAATCTTGCTTATCAGGGGAAAAAAAACCCAACAAAATCCCCACAAAAAAATAACATGCCAGAAGGAGCTTCTTGCAGGCTCTGCCAGCCCTGGCTGACTAATTCAGACTAGAGGATTACCACTGCCCTTGTCTCCTCCATCCTGAGGCTGTTCTCACTAATTTGCTGATGCAGTGCACAAGATGAGCACGGCTTGGAAGGCCAACTTGGTTTTGTGAAAGCATCTTGCTCCTGCTCCTGTAATTTCTGTGTGCTTTGGCAAAGGAAGCTGCAGAGGCACCTGCTTGAAGCTTAACTTGCACAATGAAATCCGGGTTTAACATCCAGTTTAATCCTTTCTTTGCAGGGGATAGGGCAGAAGGGGCTGAGAACAAGACAAGCGACAGAGTGAACAAGAATAGGAGCAGCACCAGGAGCAGCTCCACTGAAGGGCTGGCTCTGGATAACCGAATGAAGCAGCTCTCCCTTCAGTGCATGAAAATCAAAGAGGGAATATGCGCGGGCAGGAAAGCTGCCCAGATTGGCTGAGGCCTTCTCGTGCCCCATCCTGAATAATGGGAGTCTAAATATTTATACATGAACTTCTAAGTGTTTGAAGAACGTTGTGCCAATAATATATGCCAAATCTTAAGCGTTTACTCTGAGAATTTAAAAATGCACTAAGAAGTTTAATTGATGTGGAGGGCTGAAGTTTTTATTCAGTAAATCCTTTGTAGGCTGGACGAGTTATCAAATGTTTAAGCTGTGCTCATATTTCACAGACTTTGTAAATTGTTTTGTAGCAGCCTGGCTGAAGCAATAACTAGTAATGTTCCCATGTAAATTCATGCCAGTCAGGGGTCTGAAATTCAAGCCAGACTTTTGCAGAGAGTGGTTTGGCTTCGGTTTTGTAGACTGAAATGCTCTTTAGATACAGCCAATCTCTTGAGTACAAGTGGCATAATCTTTAAACATCTGTATTGGTCTGTATTATGCTGAAACTGTAGAAATATTTTGTATACAGGAAAGCTGTTGCATGTGTGGGGTCTGAAAGCCTTCACTCTTCCCTTGGTGCTCACAGAAAGGATAAAATGAGTCATGCCTCTAAAAGCCTATCAAACAGACGGATGACAGGAACAGAATGGTAATGCCCAGCAGTGGGAGGCCCTTTCTAGACACCTTCCCAAGTCTGACCTGGACTCTGCAGGTGATTCCAGTGACCAAAAAGAGTTGATTGGCCCCTTGCCCTTCTGCTTCCCTGAGAAGTGAAGTATTATTTTTCAGCACTTTAAGTGTTTTTTGTTTTGTTTTTTTTTCCCTCAAAAATGGGAGTCATAGATGTTTTCAGGACGATTATGATAAGGGGTTTGCCCCTGAAATATGCATGAAGAAAAGGAATTGCCAGTGTAGATTGACAGTGTGTTCTTAAGCATCTCTGTAGGTTGTACTGTGGGGGGGTTTATAACTGTTAAAGGGACTTGGGATTTTAGTATGCCCTAGACAAAGTGTTCAATAAAACTAGAAAGGGCACAGGGGCATGTTTTGCCAGCAGCTGTTAGGCAGTAGTAGTGTCTGATAATTATGCTAATACGTGGTAGTAAAAATCCTAGGATTCTTCAGTTTTGGTGACTAAGCATTTCTGAAAGCACCATTTTATCTAAAATGTCAGTTTATATTGTTAATTTGATGGGAATCTTAGTATTGCCCGAAGTATTTTCTATTCTATGTTTTTGCAGTCCTGTTGTATTTCATCCCTGCCACAGCTTGTGTATCTATTCTCAAAGTTAATGTGAAATTCTTCACACTACAGTAAACATTTTGTTTTCCACATTTTGAGTGTGTGCAAATGAAGTTTATCTCAAGTGCTAGGAACCAAATCTTCTCCACAGCAAGTTTAGCCCCCAAATATCCACTTCCAGCTGAAGACTGCAGGCTGAGGCCACACTGGTATTAAGAGTCCATTGCAGTACCTGGGCAACTGGTGCCTCTTTCCAGCTTCCCAAATCCCTGCATACGTGGCTCACTTTTTGTTCTGAACTGTGCCACCAGACCAGGGCTTTAGTCAGGTTCTCCAAAACCCCCTTAGTGTGCAGGAGGAGGGAGGTATTCCATTACATGAGACCTCTGTAAACTGGCTGTAAAGCCATGCAGAATTGGAGGCAAAGAATCCTGTTCTCATAAAAAAATAGATTCATCACATTATAGGTGTTAAGCTGTAACTGTGTTAGACTTTTATATGTTTACATCTTCTGAAGACCTTAAGGCTAAAACCTTTCACTGCCAGCAGTTCCCAGGCCCAGAAAACGCTTAGGAAAGAAAGCTATGGTTCCACCTTCTGCTGTGACCATTACTTGGGAAAAAGGTGGGATAGTATTAAATATGAAAAGCAGTACAGGAGTGCCACATTGTTTTAAGTGTTTTTACTTAAACTTTCATAGTTGAGCTCTTGTCTGTGCTGCATTCAGCTAGAAAAACTAGCAGAAGTCTTTGTGGTTGAATTTCACTTTTGCACACCTCCCAGTCACCACCTGTTACATTTCCCTGGTTCTTTGGATGGTTATTTTGGCAATGATTTTTTTTTTTTTTAACCTCTCTTGCTATCAAATTTCTTCTCATCTTGCCAGTTCCAACTGGAAACCCAAATTTCCCACACTTGGGCACAGTGAATTAATTTTGTGTCTGTGTGCTGCCTTGTCCTGTTCAGCTCCCGACTGGGTAAAATCATTGATCTGGAAGTGTGAAAGAGTCTGGAACCCACTCTGCCCTTCCTTTTCTCCTTGCACCCTGCTGCAAGAGTTGCTGAAAGGTCATGGTGCAGCATTCCTCCTTTGGTGAGCCCTGGACTTGGCAGGTAAATCATCCGTCAGCTGTGCAAGGAAACAGGCAGAACTGTGTGTCTAATAAATTAATGGAAAAACTCATTTTATTTTAAACTTCATGAAAGCCATAATTATAAATATGACAGACTTAATGAACATACATTGCTATGGAGTACAAGCAAATGAACAAGCTGTCTCCAGTTACTTTTTACTTAAGCTCTTCATGGATTCTGAAGTGTAACATGATGGTAGCTGCCTTCATGGGTATAAAAATAAGCCTCTGGTGTATCAAAGTATACATGATTGCTTCAGCTGCCCTGATGTGAGAATGTGTAAAGCAAATGTTAACCCAGGAGTTCTACTTCTCTTTGGTATTATCAAACAATTCCAGTGTCCTTTTAGATGAAGCAATGAAAACTCTACTGTATGTACACAAACTTAGTTCAAAATCGGTGGCTGTTCAAATGCTGCAGAGATTGTGTGGTGAAGTGCATAATTACTGTACAAAATAGTTACATGAAGCTTGCAGCAGGAGACTAGGACTGAACTCAGACTCACAGTCTAGGGCAGTGGGGATAGAAGCTGTGGATACCATTCATCCATGGTACTATGTCTCACTGAATCTTTGAGAACTGAGGGATCAGATCAACCAAAGGAGTAAGTGGTGTCTTCCTAACAAAACAAACAGAACAAACTATGTTCTCTTGAATATGGCTCAAAAAATGCTAAACAGTACAGGGGAAAGAAAAGCTTAACTTAGTGGCCTGAGGTCATGTTAAAATCTAAGGAACGGTCCACTTCGCAATTTTTCCAGACTTACTTGTGGAAAAAATATAAAAGTATATATTTGACAGAAAATATTAAAGCAAATCCTAAATGCTTACATCAGCGTTTTTTCTTAAGAAAAAAAGGGCAAGAAAACTTTGTTGTAAGATTAATTTGCCATAGCCAGAATCTCTAGGCTACAATTTATATGGATATTTTGTAGTACCTCTTAAATATTTCACCTGAGTGTTCTGTCCTATATCTGAAGGGAAATGCACAGTGATGGCATTCTAGTAGCCTATGCAGGTGCAATATTTGAATAGAATTTGCTTTATATATATAAGTTGACACTAAGCTTAAGTCCTGTGCATTAATGGAGTTGAGCCCAATCCACTGACTGTTCCGAATGTGTGAGAAATATTGGCATATCCCCTGGTGGGGACAGGATCCTTTGGCCTTAATGCCTTTGCCTGGCATTAGGAAAGTGAGTACATTTCTTACTTTTTAATTCAGTTGAGTTTAAGTTCAGCACATTACAGAAGCTGAGCCTTATGCTCATTTCATGCAGCATAAGCTTTGGCAGTAACTTGTGCTCAGGGAAAGAGAAAGAAAAACTCCTTCCTGCCGAGTAGAAACCAACTACTGAAGAACAACAACAGATTTTCCTGTAGGCAAGTCTACCAGCTTGATCTCAGACAGCAGAGAATGTGCAAGAACTTGGTGGTGAAAGCTAGCACTTCTGGCATTTGCCTTTTGTACAGCCAAAAGGATACTCAACTGAGACTTCCTCACTAGCTCCGACTTTAGAGGTGATAAGATACATGGAGGACTTGACTGCTACTCTGGTTTAGCCTCAGCTAAAAACCTAACAAACCTGTAGGGGAAATGGGAACTGAATGAAATTTTCATATTTTAGGGATGAAGCAGTCTTTGGCACATGCTCCAAAAGCCAAATACAACCACAAGGAACCTAATCTGTTTTTTTTCTCAGCTTGCACCTATGCTGTTCCCTCTGGTGATTTATTGCAATAATCATCAGAAACCTCTCTGCAAAAGAAGGTAAGTCACTCTGTGACAAACTTGTCATGAATTCCCTAGCCCAGATAGTGTCTGAGAGCGCTGCAGTCAGCAAGACATGCGTTTTCCAAGGCAGGAGCTATTGCTGCCCCTTCAGCACCAGACACTTGTTCAGCAGCTGTCTGATGAAGGAAATGAAACAAAAGGTTCTTCTACTTGCTGGAGAGGACTAATAGCAGATTTCTGTGGGAATAATTTTAGCCCACAGATATTTCTGGTGCTACTGTGTTAGTTATGTGTGTTAGGTTTCCCAATGGCCAAGTGACACCTGTGATCTAAAGCAAGATTTAAATGCTACCTTTTTGCTTGGAAAACTGCCAAACCAGTGTGAATGGCAAGAAAATTCCCACGACTGTTTTAAAAATACCCTCCTCCCTAACTCTGAAATATTGTAAATTTTGTAAAAATGACAAAATTTAATCCATTTCAAGATCTGTGAGGCAGTTGGTATTAAATAAAAACTTACCATCTTGAATCCTCTTCAGATACAATGCATACACATCTAGAGGAAGAGCACACAGGGGAGGGAGGCTTCTAAAAAAGTAACTTGTTCTGCATTAATCCCACCTCCACTATTTTCTTAAGAACTCTGACCCTGCTTCTATTGATGACACTGGCCCTGTGCCTTCACTGGCTTTAACTTACAAGGAAAACAAGTATCTTTTTCAAAGATGTCTTGCATAATGGCATCAGCAAGTGCATTCCTTGCAGCCGTGGTGTATTGGGGGAGAGGTTTAAATGATCCTTCCCTACATAATGCATATTTACAAAAGTGATGAAAATAAAACATTTCTTTTCTGAGTTGCTGATGGTGGGCTGTTCCCCATCTCCCTGCACCAGCAACTGAGACGACCCTCAGTAAATACAGTGAATGTTAAAGGGGATCTTCAGATGAAAACCTTTCACAGCTGCTCGAGGAAGGCTGTGCTGCACTGCCTGGACACTACTGCTGGATAACCTCCTGTCCTTTCTGCTCATTGGGATCAGCCTAGGTCTGGCAGATGGCAGGAAGGAAGCCACAGAACCTCATGCTGTATTATGTACTAAAGTCACACAGATGGGAAGTAACAGCTCTCAAAGTACAACTGCTTTGCTTTTAGAAACAGCTAAAGCTGGAACCTTCCTTTTCCTTTACTCGTATATACATATTCCAGGTAAGATGACACGTGGACTATTGGCTCAGCAGTAGTACATTTACATTTAAACGCGAGAACCAGTTCAGTGCTGAAAACATTAGAGATAGCAGCACAAACATGTAATAAAAGCTATTTGGTCCTGAGACTGAATAAGCAGAATACACAAGAATATTTTTTTCTTACATGTTTACTTTTAAGAATAGAATCTTTAGCCCATATACCCTGTATGTTGGGAGGAGGGAATTTCAGTGGTAGTTTTTCTCGTAACTCACTAGACTTTGATTCAAAGTGTGGAAAAACTGCAATAAAT
The DNA here is from genome assembly GCA_013399915.1 of Illadopsis cleaveri. NCBI lineage: Eukaryota > Metazoa > Chordata > Aves > Passeriformes > Timaliidae > Illadopsis > Illadopsis cleaveri. Next base: position 828,350 of record VXBB01005517.1, on the reverse strand, counting down.
TGAGTTCTGCTGGTTCATTTGAATATATGCATTTTAGCCTATTCCCAAGCCTGTTGAACAGTGCTCACTCCTGGACCATAGCAGCAAACCCACAGCTAACTGCCTGCCACAATTAACTGGCAATCTGTGATTCCAAGCTTTTGGCTATAACTCGGGATGTAATTTTCTTCTGTGCATGTGTAGTAAGGGTTCTTCACCTGTTCTCAGGCTGTTGGACAGATCAAAACCATCACCTTAAACAGCACTGCACAGTTCTGTCTCCTCACTGCAGCTGTGATACCTTAAGAGGAGTAGTACTGTTAAAATCTAAGAAAAAAGGGCCCTCTTGTTGAGGCAGGAATGTGGTGGGGATGATGTTGTAAACTCCAGCAAATGTGTTCTCCACCTCCAAGTAGCAAAATCCACACCTATGATAAAGGAAACTACCTGTTAGAAATGGGATTTAAAGTATGTTTCAAACCACTATATACACTTCATTAAGTGTTACCTGTAGTCTCCACTGCTTTTTTTATGAAAGCCATGGGAACCAGGATCTCCCACTGTTGAGACGGTGACAAGTTCAAAACCAACACTGTATTGCCTGCAAGTGACATGACAGACTTGCTTTAGATATTTGGGTCATCAGGATTACCATGAAGAGGGCTAATTATTAAAAACTATACAGTATAACTGAAAGACATCTAAAAGTTTTGTCACACTTGTGACAAAAACATTAAATTTACCATGATATAAATATAGAACTTGGAGGAAGACAGAACTCAATTCAGGTTTAGAACTAGACTGTAGGGAAAATGCCTGCTAGAAGCCTGCCTGTGCACTCCAGCAGAATTCAAGTAGTTAAGCTTGTGACGCACTCCTGTGTCACATGGCAGAGATCCTGGGGTGTGATCAGATTGCTGTTGGAGGACTCAGTGTCAGTGATCTCAGCAGAATTTCTCATGTTGCAGTACAACTTGGGACACTTCATCTGCTCCTGTTAATGCATGTGACAGGCACCACTGCCCCTGTCCTTCAAACTACCCAAATATGATGTGTAAGTGCAGGGAAAAAATGCATACAAAGAACTGCTCAATTCACGGAACCGTGCAGCCACACATCTTCCTTCATCTTCATTTCATGAGAGGAGGAGTTTCCTCAAAGAGGGGAGGAGAGAGAGAAAAGTTCTGCCATTTGTGGGGCCCACTGTACCGCTTTGCAAAGGATAAACACTTGACTGCAGGTCAGGAGATGTTGCTGTTCAGAAGTGCTGAATACTGGGATTTTGAGGTAATCATTAATTGTGCCAAAGGAATTTGGTCTGCATAAGTCTACTTTATAGGACATTGACATCCAGCACTTCTCCTGGCCTGTTAGTGGCAGAGTAAATGCACTTTCCAAGGTGTTTGAGAGCTGTAAGGGTTAGTATCTTGCATATTAGCTGTACTACAAAATAAAAGGAATTATGAGCATAATTAGTTTAAAGAAATCCTTTATACCTTCTTCCCTATCTCTGCTCAGATCCCAAAACTAAAGAGAAAGGAAGGCTGCTGCTTTCCTTATAGGTCAAGGATTTCCCTCAGTAGTTAATGTGTAGATTTAAAACACTATTGATGGTAAAGATAGAAACACAGAAACATAAATAGTACTAAATCTGAGTCAACTCCCACACTTTGTCTTCTGGATTTTCCATGAGCTTCCCACCCTCCCTAAGGGGGTGTTGACAAAGCTTTATCTTTGGCATGCAATGTCTTCACTGTATTGATGCAGTTATTTTCTACAAACCTTGGCCCCCGTAGTTCAATTAGCAATGGTCCATTCTTGTCTAGCTGGAATTGATAAATGGGGTTGTTTTTGTAGGTGTCTCTGAAGTTTCCACATCCTCCAGCACTGTGACCTTTCCACTGTCCATTAACCTGAAAGAAGTCAAAAGTACAGAAAACAAATCCTGAGGATTTTTATTGCTTATATATATATATACACACAAACAAGACTAGAGGGTCCTCTCACTTAGAGGTTACTGACTATAGTGACCTCTCCTAATTTTTGAAGTGAAGTGAAAGATGGTGTTAAGCATTCACAAAGTCTCGTGGAGTTCCCCATCCCCCTTGATCAAAGCCCTACATCCCTGAGACATGTACTGTATTTTTCCAGCTTCCATTAAACAAGCACTGAGTGACTGTTTCTGACTGTGACAAACTGCAGCTAACAGAAGACCCACATTCCCATCTATCCCACACCTACTACACTACACAGGTTGGTTTTTTTTGTCCTCAGACACTGCTCCATTGGGTTAAATAAGAAACAGCAGTGATACAGGCTGTAAGTATTTACAACACTAACAGTGTTGTAACCTTTGCTTTTAAAGATCTCTGCCTCCAGCCCTGTCCCTCACCTCTATGCACTCTGAGAGCCAGCACTGCAGCGACAAGATAAGGACAAATTCTCCAAGGATAAAGACACACAAGAGGAGAAATGCTGCTCAGACTTTGAGAAGCAGGCCATCTGTTTCCAAGTTCCTCTTGCTAGTCATTAAACTGAAAGGTTAGACTTGTAAGACATGCCAGGCATTCCCACAGATTTATAGCTGAGATCAGTCTCTCCTGTTACTTCTCTCCTGTCTCTGTCAAATCAGTGAGGGGCAGCATTTTCCCTTGTGATTTAATTTCTTCACTCAGTGCCCACACCCCTCAAACATGGTAAATCTGGAAGCAAGGGGAATTTCTCCCCCTACCATGCTGCTACCCAGGAACCTAAAACTGCTGTGTGCTGTGGAGCTTTCTAGCCCTTTTCCACTTCTGCTACACTTAATTCCAGGAATCACATCAGGACTTGGTGAGCTCTAGAGGTGACCACTTGACTCCAGTATAGGACATCTAACAGAACTTGTTTTTACTGCTAAACTGTGAATTAGTTCTCTGCTTGCTTTTGAGTGTGATGACTGCTAAGCCAATCACCAAACACATATTAAATACAGGCAACCAACTTTTTGTATTCAATCCTAAAGACAGAACTGGCCTTGGATAGAGAGAACATACCTTTTTTTT
>VXBB01005517.1:799668-825292 GCA_013399915.1 Illadopsis cleaveri | reverse complement strand
TTTTTTTTTTTTTTTTGGAATACTAGACAGACATTCAAATAATCAACAGGAGTTTTCTATATACTTGATTCTCTTTTCAAACATATTGCAACATAAAACACATGTTCCTCCTCAAACAGGCTTTTCACCTTGAATGTGTTTTTCTACCTCTTAAAGCACTTCCTCTAAGTAAGCCCAGTTTTTAACACCTATAAAGGACACCAGGGTTTCTGGAAGAACCAAACAAATAATCTTGCTGCTCCCAGGAATCTCTGTATTCACTCACCATTCTCTAGAACAGGCTTCAAGGGACTGTTCCAGAAATAAAAGCTGGTATGGAACATTGTCTGAGCTTGAGAGCCAAGCTGCAAGCCAGCATATCCCCCTGACCATACAAACTAATGCAATCCTGGGCTTCAGGCACAACTGTCCTAGAAAATGGCCCATTCCACTGTGGCTCAAACTCCCTTGTTTCTCTCTTCCTGAACAAGTTACTGTTTGGACAGAAGACTTCTGACTATAATAGGATTCCCCAGGGTAGGCATGGTAGGTACAGAGCTAAAGTTAACAGCTGCTGGTTTATTCTTTCCTGAGGATAAAACTGCTAAAACATGAAAACACATGCAAGTTACTTTATCCTGTGAGCTCTTGGATATATTTATACTCTAGCTGAAGGTGTAACTGCAGCTCATGTTGACAGCTGAAATATGAACAGCAGCTGGCCCCAAAACTGCCTGAGCTTCTGACTTAATTTCAGTCAAGTTTTTCACTCCCCCCCTGCCCTGTTCCTATACTCTCAGGGAGCATTTCTACAGGAAATGTACAATGGATATACTTCCTTGATCCTGTCTGGCAATGGGAGTGCTTATTTCAGTTGTTACAGACCCTTGAGGTATCTTTGTAAAATTCAGGAACAATAATGTGTTGTGATATTGCCATCCGAAGTTTGTTACGGTCTTGCTACTGGTGCCTTTGGTTTGGCATTGCTGATATTGTCCCATTGTGCTAGGAGTTTTTCCAAGAAAATCATGCAATTCTCCCAAGGGGAAATAAGCAACACTTCTGGGGGGTTTCACTCTACACCATTACTAGCACAACCTGATTTCTGCAGAGTGATGACTTATTAGGGTATGGGTTGTTCCAAAGGCCAGTCTGTTCCACAAAGGCTTTGCAGCATGTCTGTAATGGCACAGCTGCAACAACACACTCTGTGGTGGAGGTGGGGCAGTAGTATCAGAATATATTTAAAAACCTTGTACATCTCAAATATGGAAAAGCCAAACCAGTGACCCATAAAAGAAAGTGTTTGTTTTACCCGTTTGGAAATGGTGTAAGGTGTAGGAATCTTGGAAAAGGTGAACTTGCACAAGGAATACACCTGTGTTGTAAAAGAAGCAGCAGGTCACATATTCATCTTGCACTTTTCAAGTGAAATCACAACAAATTAAAATAAAGCAGAATTGCCTACACAACATTTTTAGATATTTGTTCACTACATGCCTGTATTACCCATCAGACGACCCTGTGTAAAACTCAAATTTCACAATAGTGCTGGGACTAAGACTTAGTTCTACTTAAGTTTTCTTATCAACCCTGCCTCTCCCCCTCCCCCCCAAAAAAACCCCAACTAATCAACCAAAACCCAACAAAAAACAACCAAAAACCCCGTGAAATTGAAAAAATCTGCATTTTACTCTTTTTTCACTGAAAAAAAATCTAGCATTGATGATTATGTGACTCAGCAGTACAAGAAAAACCCAAATCTTTAGTCAAGACCTAGAGAAGTCAAAAATCTTTAAATCTTAACCAGGATCTAAAATAGGTTTATTTTAGATACACAGAGAGCCAATGATCTGCCTGTACATAGATAGTTCTATATTCTAGGAAATAAGAGTATTTTTCAGCTGATTTTGTTACTAAAATTGTTACTAAAACCACACTAATATCTTAACTGCAAATGGAGAACATTATCAAACACTTCATCCAGTGGTTCTGCTCCATCATTCATAGCTTCCCTTCCCAAAACAGCAATATTGATTCAGAAATATCCTTTTTATTAAATTTAAACACAAAAGACACTTTACAGTTTAATTGCTTACATTCAGTATGAAACAACAGCACCTACCCTGATGGTATAATGGATGGTGTTTTGTTTCTCATACTGGGACACCACTAAGGTGAATGTATGGGTACCTGGAGAGGTCAGCTTTATCTTGGTCAGATAATGAGGACTGTTGATTCGAATACCATCAATATAAGGAGGAGGATCAGCTGAAAAAGAAAAGGATGAATATTTTTTCCTGAACAAAAAACCCCTCCAGCTTGGTAAACTTCTAAGATTAGACTAAACAGACCCAAGTGCTCTGAACAGATGAGATCCTCAAGATTTATCCATAAAAAGGACAGTCTTAACATCAACTATTGTTTTCAGGAGAGGTACATCACAGATGACAAGACACAAATTCTGTGCTTGAAAGTACAGCTTAAATCCCAAGACTTGCAAGGACTGCTTATCCATCTCTCACCAATGTCACTACTCAAAGAAGCCTGCTGTTATTATGTTGAAATTTCAAGAGAAAGATAATGGATATTTAAGCACTTTTTGAAAATCTCTGAAGTGTCTGCTCTTTCTTCATTGGCTGGACAGTTCCAGAATGCCAGCTGCCAAAATCTTTGGCCACCACGTAAACAATACTTAAAAACATGTTAATTCCTTTAACTAAATCACACAAGCTTTCTCTCCCTTTCTCTTCAAATCCCTGTGATCATTACACAGATGTAGCTGCATCCCAATACCAATGCACATGTGGTACTTAGAAAGATCCCAAATGTTTGCTTTTACAATTAGACAATGTAATTTGTTATTTGGCCTCTAATTGGTTCTTTCCAGACTTCTTTTAGTTTCAGTGAAGCAGGACCAAATCTAGCCAATTACTTCAATAGGCCCAGGATCAGGTCCTTTTATTTTCTTCCACAAAGCAACATGGGAGAGGGGAAAGGATTAATATAAAACAATAAGAAGCTTAGGAATGGGAAATCTTGGCCTTGCTGCCAAAAGATTAAGCTGCTTTGTTCTCATCTCATTTTAACAGATGGTTAAAAATAATACTGCAGCTTGACCAATCTATTTCCATGGAAAAAGGTTTTAAACAAGTTTGAGCTCGTGAGATCAGAAGTTTTAAAAAGATTTTGTGTAGCAGGACAAAATATATGAATCATTCAGGTTTTGCTACTGGTCTTGCAAGGCTGTCTCTTTCAAGCACAGTTGAACAATTCCCTTTACTATACAATTGTGTTTGGGTTTGCTCACTTAAGAACGTTTTCAGTGAGACACTCATGTAAAATAAGCACTGCTACAACTACCAGGAACACCAGAAGCAACTTGGGCAATTGCTTCTTCTCACAGAGAAGCTCTTGCAAAAACAGATGATGATTTGGTCAGCTATCAACAGATCTTCCAAAGACAGACTTGGGTTCTAGGGGAAGCTTGGATTCTTGGGGAAATTGGTCAGCAGAGTTCACTGAACAATATCAGATGTGAACAATGCAATTCTTATTAGCCATTCAAATAGAGAAAGTCCCACAAACTCCACTCCTTGGTGAAAAAAGCTTTAAAATCTACTAAGGGAGTTGTTGCATGAGCAACTACCTGAATGCAAACCTGGTTCTAAAGAGGTTCCTATCTGTAAAAGCAAGAGGCCAAAACTCCCTTGTTTTAGGATGCACCTTCGCTGAATAATTCCAAGGAATATTTTTACAATCTCTAACTTAAGAGAAAGAATAAAAACCCAATTATCTTATTAGCTGCACCTTAAAGTTTCAGTCTAACCCTTCAACCAGGGCATTACCTTTACGCTCTGTGTCTCAGCCTGTTTCAGATCTGCTATGTCTCTTGAACTAAAGCATACTCGGCCACATCACAGCTACAGCAAACCTCAAGGTGAAAAAAAATCTGACATATATAATGACCAAGAGTGAGATTTTGATAAAATTTGAACATTTTAAACATTCCATACCTGATACTTGGAAATATGCTGAAGTGTTCACCTATATTTCATAAGCTTGCTTAGGTACTTTACTTAATGGGACAATAAACCCTGATTATTTTCATTTTGTGGAAGCTGTAGACCTTTAAATAATTTCACAAATGTAGGAAATAATTATGCTATCAGAAAAACTAATGCACAACATCTGTTCCCTCTAAGCATTAACTACTGGCACTGAAAAATAAACAGAAAAAAATAAAGAAAATGTTCCATCAAAATAAGTGTCATCAGGACTATGCAGACCTCTTAATTAAGAGTTCTTACAGCATGTGTAGAATGGCCTTTTCCTTCAGTGCAGACTTTAAGTAAGATCAATCAGAGCAAAACAATGATTTCAGACCTCTTAATGAGGCATCTAGTTTTAAAGCAATAAGTGCCTTTCCTCGCCACAAAATTCTGTGGGCTTCCTCATTTATTTATAACATCAGCTTCTTGACAATTAAGGTAACTAACCACTAACCTGGATAGTAAACTTTTTTGCCATCAGTCTTGTACACAACCATCGTAATGAATTCCCGATTGTGTGCAAAGTCATCCTATAAAAACAAAACCCACAGAAAACCACAAATCAGAATTATGCAATTCTGTGAAACATCATGAATGCTTAATCAAGTCAAGTACACCTTCTACCATCCCTTTTGATCACCACATAATATGATCTGATATTTGTATTTATTGGGATACCCAACAGAATTCTTTCTCAAATGCCTGAAGTAAACAAACATCCACTGTTTTAACTTATTCAGGCCCCAGGATTCAAGGTTACTTCAGAACCTTTATGGTGGAATAGAATCACCTCAAATTTTACTGTTTCAATTGGAGGTACATGTACCTGCTGAATTAAAAAATTCTACACATATACAGGCATGCACACCTGAACACGGGCAGTAATATACCAATACTTATACTAGTAAGTAATATACTAAGCCATACAGAAAGATTTACAGGAGCAGAGGCAGAGCTCGCAGTGCAGAGCCAGCACCTTGTCAGTGATGTGCCTGCTGAGCAGGACCCAGACGGCAGCACCACCCTGTGGACACTGCACCTCCAGCTTGTACTGAGGGTTGTTGGCCAGGCTGTAGGCATCCTTCACCGGGCCCTGCTTTGCATCCCACGTACTGAAAGTGATACAGACACGTTATTAGACCAGTAAGAAACTAATCTGTGCTTTGAAACCAACCCCAAATCCTACACATAAGCAGAGCGTTATATTATCAGTAACAAGTTACCAAAGCCAAGTTTTCTACTGGCATTTATGGCAGTGGTTACATAACACAGTCACATCAGAAGCATTATCTCAGAAACTTGTTTTATAAATAAGCTCATCACAATACATGTATGGTAATAAAAAATGCTAAATACAAACAGCCTGGCTGGTGACTGCAACCACACAAAGCACAGAAAAAGCTGAACCATTTATGCAGCAATTGCACATACCAATATTAAATGAAAAACACCTACACTTCTGTAACTGTAGAAATCTATCTATCTATCTATCTATCTATCTATCTATCTATCTTTCAAAAGCTTGCCAAATTTTTTCCTCCCCTTTTTTTTTCTGAGGCAATTTTTATTTTAAAATTTGCCCAGTTTCATGCTTAGAAGGGTGCCCTGCAGGAAGTGTTAAAGATCTTTGAGGTGCCCTACTGCAAAATATGCCTGCTGCCTTGTGAAGTGTCTAGACAAGAAAAATACAGTGAGAAAAAACAAAAACTGCTGATGACTGAACACAAAGTGTGGCACACTGGAAACAGAAGCGTATACAGCTATTCCTAAGTGTCCCTGTCCCTCTCACACTTGTAAAACTGAACAGCACGTGTGGAAGGTTGCATTAACAAAGCTTCAAATTATCACTGTCGTTACTCTGCATTTTATGGCAACTGCCACTGTGCTAAGGGTTTTCCCTACACAGGGGGAAGACAATCACTGATCACAGAAGGACAGACAGACCAGTAGGTGAGCTCTAACATTAGCACACACATTATCTCATCTTGCTACATCACCAGGTGTATTTTAGAAATAACTGGAGCCCAAAGATGGAAGGAGCCTTTAGAGAGAAGCTCAGCAGTCACACTGTGGATGGAGGAGCTTGTGCAGAGCTAACACATGTAGGGACAGTGTGGAAGCAGTGGCAAAGTGCAGTCTAGTGGAGTGGAGAAGTATAGAAACCCTTGCTTTTTAAAACCAAGACACAGATACACACACTGATCCTCAACTGGGAGACAAAACCCCTGAATGTAATGGATATTTGGTAAGAGACAGGTATCACATTCAGAAAACAGATCAGCAGGCAAGGAAGATTATTTATGATAACAACAGCTGCTAAAACCCAGAACTGGTTAAACTACCCTGATGTCAGTGAACACACCCTACAGAGACAACACGCCACACAGCTCACTTGCAAGTGGCCAGAAAAATGAACTCCAAATAATAACTAGGTCACTTAAAGACTGTCTGGGCACTGCGTAGAGATGGACTGCACAAAAATCTGATTCTTATTCTGACAGGGAGATGTGGGACTGAGGTCAGAATCTGGTTACACAACCATAGCTCCACAGCAACATCACAAGGGTCACTGAGCTCCACTGATGTTACAGAAGTAGTCAAAAACAAAACCTAGGCTGAGAAAGTGTAAAGTCAGGCTCAAAAGAACAGGGCTGGAATTCAAGCCCCTAGCTGTAACCTGGAAGAATGGAAGGAAGGAAACATCACATCAGAACACTTACTGAGATCTTGAAACAAAAATTTTATCTTTTGGACCAACCTGTGAATACATGTAGATTCTTTAAAAAGACTTGGGTTCCAACTCAAATAAATAACATCATAGTACTGGCACAGGTCCTCCCAGGAAATCCAGAATATGCCTGGAAAGGAAATGCTGTTATTATTTTCTTACCAGATACCTTGATTTTACTTGTTTCTCAAAAGTCTCTTTCTGAGCAACGAATACAGCTTATAAGCGCCAACATTTCTGCAAAATGTAGTAGTAATGTCTGCACTGCCTAAATTGCTAAATTTAACTTGCCTCCCAATTCAAGTTAAAGCAAGAAAAAACAAGTTAGTCTCTTCTTATTATCAGAAGCTGTCAGAATGCTATTTCTGAAGCTGTCAGAATGCTTTTCCATTCTCAAGGACTAAGTGGAAAGTATGAGAAAATCTGCTATTTCTTGAAAGAGACATCATTAGGTGATTCTGACCTCATTTCTCCTTTCCTAGGTTTTTAAAAACAAAGAAATAAAATACACAGTCAAACAGGTTCCTGCAATTCAACAACCTACTTCAGCAGTCATCCAGCACAATCAAGTATTAAATCAACATGAGTATGTTAAATTGTATTTCTAAGAGACTTCATCCAACACCTATGTCACTTGATTTTGCACCCTAAATTTGCTTTATCTTTACAACATTCTCATGCATTTATTCTAATTCTCCATTAGCTCCCTTAATTTCAATTCCAGACAACAATAGTGCCTGCAAACCAACAAATTCCTAGTGGAATGAACTTTTTAAATGTTAGCAGCCTTATATATCATGTCTCTGACAACAGGCAACTGCAGATCTTGCAGCACTAAAAACCAGTCATAATAACTACACAAAATCAAGAAGACCAAAGTGTAAATCCAATTAGAAAGAATAACTCCATTAGAATTACCAATATAATTTCATATAAAATTTTAACAACTAGATGCTACAAATTACTTACTAAATGAAATGGTAAATAAATAACAAGCTATTATCTCATAACTGTCACAAATCCAGGGCTGCTATTTTTATGTTTGTATCCAAAGTTTTCATCAGGCATTTGCATGAGGCTTATCAATAAATGCTATAATCTAATGGATCTAGAGGCATAGTGTTGTAAAAACAGTGGCAATGAACAGAAGGGCTCCCTCAGAGATTTGCAGACAGCAACGAGGACACAGTAAAAAGCAGAAACATCTTTCTGAAAGTAAAAGCAGCTGCTGCAGCAGAAAGACTGATTTAAATACTGATTACAGTAAGCATGTTGATACATATTTGAAAATGTTGGAGAGGTAAAAACCCCACAAAAAGTCCATTCATGTATTAAAAAGCAGCATGTCACAGCTTATTGTCAGAATGTTCTCTTTGCATTGAACTCCCACATACTGAGACAGCACACTTAACCAAGGAGGTACTTTCTTGTCAATGAATTTGAGACACATATTTAACAGTCTAGATTACTTAAACCCCAGACAAACCTGAAATGACAGATTTAAATACACAAATACTTCCTAAACTTTTGGACTGTTTACTTTCTAGTGCTTTTTTTACTCTCCTTGTGTGTAAGCATTCCTTTCCACCTTCCTGCAGGGATACACCACAAAAATCCATACTATTTGAACAGATAATGACTTTTAAAACCTTTTTACCATTGTCAATTTTCTGAGCTGTTCTGGGATCAAAGTTCAAGTATTTTTGTAAGTCTGGGGTCCAGTTTCTTGTGTCATTTTCACTGTATCGTCCCTTCCAACGTAAGTGGCTCCAGGGATTTTTTAGCTGAAGAAATCGAAGTCCCTAAAAAAAAACAACCCACAAAGTAAAATTGTCAATTCATCTTGTCACAGTAATTTTTACATATTGAAAGTGGTTTTTATATGGATCATGAAAACACAGAATCATTAAGTTTTCTGAAATTTCCCAGTGGAGTCTAAGACAAAATAGAATATATCAGCCATTAGAACAAAAAGATCAGTAGCTACCCATCGAGGGTAATCCTAGAAACACAAGTAGGTTTCAAACAGGAGTTTGAAAACACCTTCAGTTTCACTTGATACCTTATATTCTCTTATATCCAAGACTGCATATGCATGGGTTGGAACTAAACCCCACTTTTCTCCTTCCTCTTCGGACATCACCCCTGTTGCTGTTGTGATAAGGACATCTCCCTTGTGGAATCTGTTCAAAAAGAAGAGGAAAAACAGCTTAATTAAATCTCATAAGTTGCAATCTAACATTTGCCAGACACTGCAATAGCATCTTTGTACACTGTCCATTAGCATGACCCTGCTTTATAAAAACTGGGATACAGGGGTTTTTGTCAGCCAAAATCACTTCTGAAAAAAATATGAGAAAGTGGAACTATTTTTCTTTCAGAATTAAGTATACAGTTTAAATTAAAAAACAATGTTTTAATACAATTTCATTTTTCATAACAAAATCCAGCATTTATCAACCTGAAGCTCAGCCTGTGTCACTTTTAAGACACCCTTCACAGATCCACAGCTGAGCACAAACGTGGTTTCATCACCACTTAGTCAATGACTGCATATAGCAAATTATCAAGTCTGTCATACCCCCAGGATTCTGAAGAATGAGAAGTTCACACTTCCATACTTTTGCAGGTGTTTATTCTGAAGTTTAGTGTTCTGAATAGCAGTTGTTAATTCTGGAGCAATCACTGTTGTGAAAACACATTCATGTGTTTCCAGCCTATGCTAAAAATCCAAGTACATACTCAGTGTCCCTAGACAGATTACAGGATCAACACATTTTCACTCTAGCACAGGTGAACAACAGCGACATTATAGTGGCTAGATCCCATTCTAACTTCAGTCACACCTTCAAATTACAACAACAGAACATCTGAAAAACTGTTGACAGCTCTGAGAGCTCCCAGACAACTGAAAAAACACTGTAAAAAGACTCTTTTATCATGGATGCAGATGTTTCAGTCAACAGAATAACTCCCTTCTACTGCACTGAAATACGTAAGACACCAGCTGCACAAAACCATTTTGAAAGAAATCAAAGTACTTGGTATACCTGGCAATTATAATCTACATCTGTATCTTTCACCATAAGCAAAATAATAGAATTATTTACTTTGGACCTTTAAGACCATCAAATCCAACTGTTATGGTAGATGTGAAAACCACTATTGCAGTTTTGATAGACTTTTGCTGCTCTCCCAGGAGATTTACTGATGGGGCATAATCTTGTGATACAATTAGAAATACTGTATTATATCTGCTTGCTAAGGACAGCAGATATAATATAGTTCTGGGGAACTGTGTGGAAACACAGAACACATCCTTCTTTTTAAACACTTAACTGGGATATACTATAACTGGTACCAGTTATAATGTAACTTGTATATTGGTTCCAAGCTACTTTTCTCTGACTCTATATTCTGTTTTCTTCATCAAGGAAAAGAAGAATTCCATCACACAAAATTCCCCAGTATTTTAATCTTCTGTTCTATCAAAGCCACCAATACATCAGTTTTTCTTCTTCCAAAAAGCACATGGAGGTTTTATAAAGCACAATTTGTAGCAGCACCAAAATGCTGTTGAAATATCTGTGGTGACTATACTGCTTTTACAGTAGTAACACAGCTACTACACAGCAAGCATTTTATTTACTTAAGAAAGAACAAATGTCTACCTCTGATAAAGCATTCTGAAAGTGCTATCCTTATTGAAGGCTTGATTGTCAGAGTGCATAGCAATTCTTTCAGGTATCCAACCTGTCAGTGCATGGAGATCAATATTCTGAAATGCAAGTATTCAAAAGAAATCAGAACAGAAAATCCTCATATAAACATATGATGTCTGTACACAACTTATAAAAAGCCTTGAAAGAAATCAAGTACACAGAAGTTACAATACAGCTCTATGCATAAAAGGGTCAAGATTAAGACTAACAAAAAATTCTTTGATTAGACGAGGACAAGATTTCCAAGTAGCTTAAAAAAAAAAAAGGAAAAAAAGGCAGGAAAAAAAAAAAAGCTGGAAAGTGAACTAATGAAATAAACTGGAATTCCAGAGCAATGGAAGCATATCAAAATCATCAGTCATGCTCAACTGTTTGATGGGTTCTACTTATTTCATTGATTTACAGGTTTTTAATGCCTATCTCAGAAGCACTATTTGGTACTTTGCTATTATATATGCATTTTAAATAATTTATGTTTTATTTCTAAAGCTCAGGATTTGGTTTTTTTACTCTTTTTGGTAAAGCTGACACTGACATGTATTTCCATAAAAAGATGCTTTAATCTCCCAACTCCTTGAAATATTGCTTAATTCTTATTCTTTTGCTTTGCACTCCTCAAAGCAAAAGCAGAGACTGTAAATGCTTGAAGTGTCAATAACCAGCACTGGGGGGGTGGGAACTTGCGGAATTAGAAGTACAAGATAGCCTGATTGTAAGTAACCTTGATTACAGAAGGAAGCTGGAATACAGTGGGAAGTGGAGGGGGCAGGAAGGGCGGAGATTAAATGTCACCAGTCAAGCTGTTTTTGCAGATAGCAAGTAAGAGGGTGACAATGGCAATAAAACACAGTTATTCTCACCAGCTTTTGTCCTTCAAAACAAATCAGCCTGACACATAAAAATATGTGCTACATTTACTTCTTACACAAAGCCACATTTGTCTCCACAACAAGTTTTCAAGAGGTGATGATTACCAAGTATACCCACCAAGAATGTGATTGTCAAGACACCAATTAGCACCATGAATTTAAAAAAAATCTTTAAAATTTTAATAGTATAAAGTTAAATTCAGAAAGGCTTCCTAATTAACAAATTATGTGGGCTAGTCATTTCAGCAAACTGTCCCTCTTTAAAGAGTAACTTGCATGTCATCACTTGTATAATGTATGTTAACTGTTTCTTTAGTAACCACATTATAGAAATCCAATGCCTATTTATGAGATGAGTGGAAAAATGTGATAAACAAACTTGCACAGATCAAAGTACTTGCTCCCTCTACACAGACCTTCTAAATGACTGTTCCTTTCCTAGCTGACTCCATTACCTGACGAGGGAGAACTGTCCTATTTATTGAAAGAGTTAGAAACCAAAATCAGCAGTATTGATATGGGCAAAGAGAATTTATGACTTCACCCAATACCTCCATCTAGACTCTATATAAAACATTTCCTACCCACAAGTGTCAATACTGAAGTCTGAGAACTAAGATTAACTTTGACCATCAAGATGTCTTGCTCATGATATTTTGATGGACTAATTTCATGAAGTACAGCTAAAAATATTTGTGAAAGAAAAAAAGAGAATAAAATTAAGAAAATGTCAAAGCAAATACTTGCCTCCCCAAGCTGTTCACTTCGGTTTCACTAGAAGGAAATTATTTTACGCATTATTATTTAAGTGGAATTTTTTCCTCTTAGAAATAATCTCATACTTACAGAATTTGATCCAGGAAAATCATATCCTCCCATGACCTTCATGTAAGCCTTTTCTATTAGTGACACCCATAATTCATTCTTATTATTGGAATAAGAGCAGAGAAGTTCCCCACTATGATCAACAGGTAACTGGTCATCTATGATTACCTGTGTGAAATGAATGAAAAATCATCATAATACTAATGAAGTATATTGAAAGTAATCAGAAAATAAAACAAAACCCTCATTAATACAAAGCTTCTCAGACACAGCCAGACCTGACCACTGTTCTCACATATGGACACTTCTATCAATCCTGCAGTGGTTTGCCCAAGTGAACAAGAAATTCTACTGCCAGCTCGTGACTGCACTGGTCTAACTGGGTGATGTGAGTGGCTGCCTTGACTGATGGTGACAGTACACTCTTATAAAGTGTGCAATAGCTACTGTAAAAGGCACTTGCAGAAAGGTTCTGTGTAAATACAAGCATAAAATAAAGAAAAGTCTAACAATATTCCTCATCTAATTAGGAATCAGAGCATTGGACAGTAGTCAGCAGAGGAATAAATATTTATTTATCTTTAAGGATGGAAATTGTGTCATATCACTTTCACAGCCTCTAGTTCCAGATTTTGTTTCTTCTCTCTGAAAAGGAAGAACACCTCAAAGCAGTAGCTCTGACAGTATTAACATTTCTTCTTTAAATTAGGTACTGTATATTCATCATCATTACAGATTCTTACTGCACATTTGCAGTAATCTGAAACAGTTTCTGTGAATAGATGTTTCAGTTTCCTGCTGGCACTGGTCCATTACAAATACAGGCTACCAACACAGCACATTCTCTGGTCGAATCCTATCTGTGCAGAAATGAATAGGCCTTTTCATAGGAGATCAAATGGCCATTCATCCTGACAAAAGGCAGCCATTAGGAGATACTCTGGAAAGAATATTAAGAGCGAGGCACACACAAAAATGGTATTTTCCTGAAATATTCTGATTCTGTAATTTTCAAGCTCAAGGACTTCCTGACCCAGAGGTTATATCTTAACAAGAGCCTTTGAGAAGCTTCCCCCTACTTCTCCACCTCATGAATATGACCACTCAACTTCTGAACTCTTGTAAACTTTCATTAGTCACTATGATCTGTGCTACAGTTAAATATTATATGGAGAAATACATTATTTTATGTTCTTATTTATTGCACTGGAAAGAAAATGAAGTTGTTTGTGAGTTTGCAAAGTTGTATCTTCAGGTATTTCCTCTTTTTACTAAAAATCTGTAGTCGAGCAAGGCCTTGCGTGAGTTATCAGTTGAGTTATTCCTCTATGGTCATTTCATATCTATACTCTTCCTGGTATCCCCCTCTATATTTTTTAATTCTTTCTAAGATGGAGTGGAAGAGTGCACATCTAGTTCATAAACAGGGGATACATAGCTTTGTTCCTGCTGGGTTTTCACAATTCTGTTAAGTAATATAAGGCATTTTTTTACATGAATTTAATGTAAGGCTATTTTTATGAATGCCAACAGAAGTACAGACAAAGTAGTATGTGGTTGCATACTTCAAAACCAAAAATGAATCCCAAAAACGTTTAACAATTAAAAACTACTTTCCAAAACCATCTGCCTTAAGGTTTTGCTATGCAAGCACTACATAGTGAAGCTGATCAAGCCCTGAAAACACATGATTTATGCAGTAAAAGTACTAAGTTCCCCAAAAACATTTACCTTTCTAGGAACACCGTTGATATGAAGCTTCACCATGTATTTACCACATGGATTATATTCTGGTTCTCCTTTCTTATTCTGAGGGTAAATTATACTGTGAACAGAAAAAAAAAAACAAAAGGAGGAAATTATGACATAAATGACTTGGGTGTACCTACACTTGTAACAATAAAAGTGGGATTAACACAGTCTGTTTATGGAATTTACACTGAACAGAAATATGGAATTTTTAATGAAGAGCAACTCAAATTTAGTATAATCATGTTTAAATAGGTTTTATTTTTTCAGGCTCTGCTCTTGCTGTAGCTTTCTACTTAATATAGTAGCAAAAAGAACATAAGTAACCTAATTGTTTCTCAAACAGAAGCAAGGCAAACAAATTTATCTTACCATTAAACAAGCAGTATTTACAAATCTATAATATGAATACAGTATGTGCCTGAATGACAAGTCACACTTTTCAAAGAGAAGGCAGTGCAGAACTTGCTGCTCTTGAAAAGAAGGCAAATTCAGTACTAAAAAGAACAGTTTAAAACAAAACAACCCAAAACCATTCACACATTGGTCTGGCAAGAGCCTCCCAGCAAAGTCCAGAAAACCCATGGCAAATTTATCATAGGATGCCAGTTGAGTGGAGCTGAGATAGTGTTGTTAACCTTAATTCTACAGTGAGTTGTAAAATGGACCACCTGTTGCACAGCAGCTAACAAAGTAGAAAAATGAAACTAAAGACCATTATAAATGAAGTTTATATTTAAAAAATCCCAAACAAATATAAAATCCTTCCAAATGATTTCTTACTCCTCAAAGCACATCTGAAGTTAGACTCCAGTGTCTGTGTACATACGTATATTGACAGAAAGTTATATCTTAGTTAGCCAGGAGTTTTGTGATTTTAAAAAAAATTTGTAATGAACTATGCTTAATTAGTCGAGGAATGTTTGACTGTGATGTTAGCTGGCTTTGATTTAGATCTGTTTTGGCTGAGCGTCAATAGAAACCCTGAGAAATTATCTCACAGCATCTGCAGAAAGGAGCTCCATGAACCCATACCCCTTAGAGAACTTAATCAACAGTTGAGGAACAAAATTCAATAAAGAATTGTTTAACTGTTATCATATAACTAGAGATAAATAAGGTGTCATAGAAAAAGAAAGCTATCTTGAGCAAATTAAAGAGTCAAAGGCCTATACACCCCAGAAAACCTGATTAATGTACACTGCAGGTACAGTAAGGGAGCCACTTCATAGGCTTGTTCAACCCCAGAAAACTTAATCAATGGTAATTGTCTAACCAGAACAGCAAATTTAATAAAGCTCTGCTTGACTGGATAAAACTTGGGTTATCCACTAAACAAAGATAGATGAGATTTTCTGGTAGAAATAAAAGAAACAGAACACCTATACCAATGCAATAAATTGGCCAGACTTTTGGGAGTGTCTATAAAAAATCTTGGATATTAGAACATATATAAATGTCTGAAAATTGTTGTTTCTTTGAACATGTCTATGGTGAATAAATTCAAAATCTGTTCCCAATTTTGACTCAAAATTTTTATTAGGAATTTTTGTCTAACAGCTTTTTGCTGTTAGACTTAAAACTGTTTGTTTCAATATAAAGTTGGCTTCCAGCTTAGAAGTGCTGAAACCATGTGAGTCCAAGGGAGATGAAGGTGAAACAATTGCTATTTTTAACTGTGTACAGATGTCATAGAACATACTGCAAAAGCCTGGCAGTATTAAGTCTGAAAACTTCTTACAAAGCAATAGCTACTTACCTCGTGATCAATTTTTTGTTATATCTTCTCTCATATGCTGCACTGATAGCTAGTGATGCCACGAAAGAACAATCTGACACTATTGTCTATAAAGAAAAGAAAACCAGTGAGGACATTTACTGATAACTCAGATACTGAGAGATGAATGCAGTGTGTGGAGGGAAGGAAAAGAGTCAGTCCGTAATTCCCTTCAAAAGTGAAGGCTTTAAACCAAAAGAAGCCAAGCCAGTATTAAAGAGGCAGAAAATATATGCTTGCTCAACATGAGGCCCCTACAGAGCAAATTTTTTTGTATTTATTTAACCTCTCAAGAGCCAAGGAAAGCACTCTAGTATTTGGGGATTCCTTTTTGTACAACAAAGTCCCCCCATGATAAACCACTAGCAGCACATGCTTTTTCTTGAGAACAATTTACCTGCTTTATGCTGAAACTTGATACAGTATAGATCATTGTAGGGTTATTTGTTATGTCATCTGGTCGCACCCACTTGGCAAACATCGCTTTCTGTTTGGGGGATAATGGTAACTTCCCACACTTATCACTAGATTGAAGAGAGAAAAAAAAGTAGAAATAAACAAATAGCAGTTTAGAAGACCTCATTATGGTATGTACAGTCTTAAATATGTCTGATAGACTGTGCAAAATATGCACAAAGCAATTACAAAGCTGTAAAAAAATTTCAAGGAACGCTGCATCTAAGTTTGTGATTTTTAATGGGGAAGAAGGCAAAAAATGTTAAAAAAATTCAACAACCCAAATGTCTTTGTCTATTATGGCTGTGTAATTTTAACTTATTGCTTATGAATGAAAGTCTAGCTGTGATATATCACTCCTCCTTGGAATAGCCCTTTACAGAGGAAACAGCTATCACCTACATTTTACGAGCAACAGAGCTAAACTCATTAGCATGGAGCAGCATCAAAAAACAGACTCAAGCTGCCAGAGCCCCAGCCCAATAATCCAAAAAGCCAAATATAGTATTATCCTTAAAGGCTTGAAGACACAAGTACAAAAGTACTACACAGCAGCTTACAATAAAGTTTTAAGTTCAGAGTGGAAGAATGAAGTGGTAGCATTTAAATAGCTCTGCCTGAATTATGCTTAAAAGCCTATGTAAATAATTTTAAGCCCTGAAAAAGAAAAGACAGAAATACCAAATATGGAAAAGTTTTGAAAATAAAAACAAAAATGAAGTTCAGTAGCTGAAGCATACTTACGAAAAAGGCATAGGGAAGGCAAAACGTTCCCTCAGATCAACACTCATGAAAGGTACATATTCAATGCCATTAATCTTTGAAGTCTTCCTGCAAGTCAGAAGAAAAACAAGCAAAAATAAGAGTTACAAACCTATCAATCATCTTCTGAACATTAACTTGCAGAAGGCAACAATAAAAAGAGTTTTTAAAAACTTGTAATAAACAGTGCTTCTGAGAACAAGACAACTACCTCTTGAACATTATATATTTGATAGTCTTCAAAAGTCAAAATTTAGGCTAATGGTTTTATGGACTATTTGTAGCTTATTCCACCTGTAATAAAAATCAAAATAAAAGGAACTGGATGTAATAGAAAGCGGAGTCTTATAACATACTATGCTCCTTCAAACCCCAGTGAAGTAGCAGTTGTATAATCTATAAAAACAACTTTGTACTTTGCCTTCTCAGAGCCAGACTTTTCAAGAACTTATTTTGGAAAACCTTAGACTTTAGACTTACCTGAGTACTTCAATCTCCTCTGCAGTGTATCTCTGACCTTGTGATTCACTAGCCTGTACTGCTCTGATTGTCTGTGGTTTATCATTTAAAGAAAAATCAGGTCCCAATGGAAAGAACGTTCTGACCGGCTGATTTGGTTTAGCTGCAGTTGACCTTTCTTTCTGAGATGACTTTGACATAGATTCCTTCAGTGCTTCTGCTCTAAAGCAAAGAAAGAATGCATTTTCTTTACAACAGTGATTAAAATATAATTACAGTTCTATTATTGGTTGATGTTCCCATATATGTTAAATGGAATGAGCAAATGCCCAAGTTGACCAACACTACTTTTTCTAAAACAACCAATCAATTGCTGATGCTGGCACTTCTTTATTTTTCTGTTCTTGAATCAATTAAAATATAGCATTTCCAACTCATACAAGCTACTTTTGACAGAACTCATTAGATTTTTATTGCCTCTAAATTATGCTAATAGGAGAATTTGTGTAAGTGTTCATTATGTGGAATCTCAGAACAAGATCACTGAAACACAGAGAGAAAACTGATCTGCATCCTCTCATACCTTCCAGATTTATTTTGTCTAGCAGGTACAATAGTAGTAAAACCCATGGGTATTCTCACAACCCAGACTTTCAACTGCTTGAACTGTGAGCTGTGTATGCAGGAGTCATGTTTTGTTACTGCTGCATTAAGTTGCTGGATACTCACACACATGCAAAATACTGGGATTTTTTTCTGAACACAGACTGATTAGTGCTAAAATCCACCTTATACTGAAACTTAGCCCAACACAGTCTGAGATTCACCATCACAGTGCTGATTTACAAAGAGGCACATTGAACTTATACTTCTGTAAATTGTTTCAGGCAGAGATTTCACTACACATATACCATGTAATTAGATTGCTACTGTAAAGAAAAGGGTTTCCCAGTTTCCAAGCTGTCTTCCTTATGGAGGGACACTGACACCTTGACTTCATGCTAGCCTGAATTCAGCATCTTTTATAGAGGCCAATAATTATAGTACTCTGGATTATATCTCTGAAGTACTGCATTTGTTCTAACAAGCACACAGTCCTTTCCTAATTCTGCGTGTCCCAAGATTCCCAGAGGGCTGGCAAAACAGCTGCTACATTCAGCAGTGAAGCAGCTGGCAACTAGCTCCAAGGTGAACTTTGCAGGGGCTCAGTCTACACAGAATCCACACAGACATGTTAGACTGAGAATCCAACTCAGAGGGTGCACTTAGACCTGACAGCAACTATGTTTACTAACTAACATTAGCACTACTCACCTATCCAGTGCTTGTCGAGCCAGCTGTTTCAGTTTGGACTGGAGGCCTGCTTCTGAGGTTTCAGTAGCCTAAAGTGTAAAATAAAAGAAAAATCTACATATCCAAAAACCACCAATATGTTTTATGAGCTCAGTTGTCATACTTCTAGATTACAGCAAAGAGTAACTAGCTATTTCTTCCAATTCTCTTTTTGAAATGAGCAAATATTTTTCTTTGTTTGTTGTTTCTTTTTCTAAACTCAGCATAAAAAAAATAATTTGGCAGCAAATGTAATTTTGCTGTTCTAGTGAAATTCTTATAGAATGGAAGTTATGTCTAAAATTGTTCAGCATGGAAAACAGTGCATGCACAAAAAAGAATTGCGAGAAGAATTAATTGTATTAAAACACTACTGGCAGAAAGAAGACAAAACAAAATGTTGCATATACTGCTGAGCTTGGATGGGTTCCAATTCTTTTCTCCACATGTGTTAAAATGATCATGGTAACTTAGGAAAAAAAATTAAATGTTTACTTACATAAAATAGGTTTGTTTCCAAATAAACAAGATAGAGATGCAAGAACAACATTTTTAACATGCAATCAAAAGCATAAAATAATCTAGGACATGGTGACAAAGATGTGGAGAGTGTTAACTTCTGCTCCCATTTGGGAGGTCATGTATGAGAGTTTATACTTTTGTCTTCCTTACAGAAGAAGCACAGCTTCTGCAGCCAAACAACCTGCAGGCACAACATGAGGCATGGCTTCTCTTGTGGCACCCACAAGCAGGTTTCAGGTTCTAGCTTTGTGCCTTGACCAATTATTCCAGTACAGGGAGTCAACTGAGGATACAAAAAGCAAACTACTTTCACCCCAAGAAACACCCTCTGTACGTAACTGATTCCATTTGCAAATAAATAACACTCTGGGATTCCTGGCTGGAAAAGACTTTTAAAGATTTATGAAGGTAAGTAGTGGAGATGGAACACCAGCACACTCATCTAGGAATCAGCCACAGAAGAGGAGTAATGGCTGCTCCCTGAGCACTTCAAGGGTAAGGAAGAAACAAATCTCTTGCCCTGAATATACTGCGGAGAAAGACAGGAGCAAGGCTTCAAGATAGCAGAGTTCCTTAAATCTCCTTTCATCCTGGGAAGAAGGTACTTTTGGGTCATCCCAAGGAACAAACCTTACCATCATGTCAACAAAAGAACATGCTAGTCAAGATTAAAAGAAACTTCAGCAGTCTCTTGTACCTAATGAAATACTCAATAAACGCAGTTGTTAATATGAAATATTTTCAGACTAACTTCAGTAATATGTACATGCACTGACACAATGGAAGGAGGAACACAGCAGAGGAAAAGCAGCATGCTGCTGCAGTAAATGTTACATAATACAGTGAAAATGTTCTGCTCCAACAGCTCAAGTGGAAAAACTAGAGCAGCTCTACTAACTCTTGGTTACACTATATCATCAGGGGTTTTAGTCTAGGTAAAACCTGTTAACATAATTCAGAGGAAAGGATTTACTCAAGCATGTAGCAACAGTAATATAACACCCTCAACAACCCACAGATATTCTTACATTATAACATTGAAAAGAAGAGAAAAAGAAAAACAGACTTGGTGGAGTTACATTATGATGGTGAGCTCTTCTTGTAATGAGTTAGTTAAGGCAACTGGACTTAACAGAGAAAAGCAGTACCTGTAATTATATTCTTCATTGTTTATGTAATGGCCAATTCATCCATATTAATGTCAGTGTGAAGAGAATTCACTCATAATAGCTTTGGTGTTGAACACTTGAGTAATCAAGTAGTATTTTTAATAGTTTTGGCATTAGTAGACTGTTATGTCTTCAGAAAATGTTACACACAGAAATTTCCCTTAAATGACTTTCTTTAATGTAGTCAGAAATTAATACAGCTGACACATTAGCAAGTCATTTTCATTTTTAACATTTTTTAATTTCTGGTTTTGTGGTATTTGCTCCAGAGCAAAATCAACATGAAAAATATTCCAGAATATTTCTAGCTTTTAGTATAATCCAGTTTAGAAAAAAAACACATAAATGATAGGTCCCCATAAATTTACAGTGTTGTACAGCAACATAACAAAGACTGGAAGAAACACTAAGAAAAAAAAAGTGAAACAAACAAAAAAAATTAAAAGGTAGTTTTTAAAAATACAGGTACTCCATTTTCAAGCCAGCCTTTAAGGGTCAGTCATTTGTGAGAGTGGAAGAATTTCTTACCATCACATAATTCCACCAAGTTAACCTGTAGCTTAACATACTGTTTTCAAACAGAGTTCCACCGCTTCTGTGTACAACTCTATAGCTTCCTCTGCATTGCCTTTATCATCTTCATCAAAAGCCTGTGTAACTAGGAAGTGAGCACGCTCCAAGTCCAATTGTTGTTTTGACTTCAGAGGGTCTGTCTTCTGTGATTGAACTAAATGAAAAAACAAGTATTTAGCTTTCTACAGCAGCAGACATGTAAAAACATCCTGAACATGCCACCAAAACACTAGCAGCTCTAATCAGATGGGTAATGTCTATTTCTTGCCTGGAAACTTTTAAACTTTGCTAAAAACATCTACACAAGGACAAGGAAACACCACTACACTTCCCTGAAACAGAGGTTAGCTCTCAGGATATTTCAGATGTGAAATAATGTAAATAAAATCTCTCTCATACTACACTGAGAACAAAAATATTTAATAACATAAAATACTGCATCATTTGTGAAAATACATAATTTATAACAATATACAAGTTCCTTAGGTGTCCATGTCACTTAATACCTTTATTAATGACCTTTCTCACATTTGCTCTGCAGATGTGGTTCCTCAGAATATTTAAAAGCAAAGAATACCCACACCTAAGCCCTTAGAAAGTCAGTCTCCGCTTAATTTATGATGTATCAGAATTCAAAGCATTGACGTGCTCATTGTATTTGTGGTTCTTCACAAAGGACAAGAAAATCAGAATAATAAAAACAGAGCAAACACCATTGATATGTATTTCACAGCAGCAAACAACTTTCCACTCAATTAATTTAAGCAGAGGTTTAATTAGAAAGCTCCTTACCCACCTGCTGAATGGAGAGCTTGAACTCTCTCCAAGTACTCATTTATTTTTTCTTGAATATTTTCCAAGTTGGACCCAGCCATCCCAGCATAAATCAAGGCTTGTGCAGCTTCCTACAGGGAGAAGAATTGGAGACAAAGTTAATGTTTGCTGCCTAGAAAATCACTTACCATAAACAGAGGGCCTACAGCAGCCATGAGCTGCATGAAAGCAAGCCCTTACATCCGCAAAAAGCCTCAGTGGCCACAGGGAAATTCTGCTCAAAAGAAAAAGTTTCAAGTTATAAGATAGATCATGTCTAATTTCTCACATCTGGGACAATGTATGAGAGTATAAAAATATTCAGAAGTTCTGTAAGACTAGATCTTAGGCCTGTTTATATAGTAATGTAGGAAATTGGGAGATTTTAAGTAAAACTCTTCAAGCATGCATTGAAATCAGTTTGATTTTAAAGCTGAGGATTCAAGGTTAGGAAAAAAAAGTAGCTATTCCAGTTATTTGCATTAATCTGGTAATAATGAAAGTAAACAAATATAAAAGCTTTTTAAAATCAAACACCAAGAATTTTTGTTTAGAAAATATTTTTTATTTTTATAACTCAGATAAAGCTATCCAATCTGGAAAGTCTACAAATGTGAGGCTTCCTAGCTTCTCAAACTTGTTTTTTGAAATGTTTATATGTATACAAAATACATATACAAGTCTCCTGTCAGGAGGGAGCGTAGGCCTCTGGTTCAGAAGCACAGTACATTACCCACATTAAGGTTTTTTCCATACTGTACAAATCTATTAAGAAAAAACGCCTTGAGTTGCATAAGCTGTCTACCCCTTCAATGAATTTATGAAAAACACGTAAGCTTTGGCAGGGTTGCAATAAATAGCCAGAGCTGACACAGTCTCCGAACCATGTGGAGAATCAACATTTGTCACCCCACAAAAATGAGGACAGCAACCTTATTTTGTCCCCATTACTGACATGGGAAACCCCCCCTCCTTTTGTGGCAGTGCTTGCCTTCCCACCAGCAGTAGAGGAGAGGAGGTGGTCTTGTGGCAGGGAGGCTGGAAGGCAGAAAGCAGAAGAGTAGAGAGCTGCTTCACAGAGATGGTGCTCAGAGAGGCTGCCCTGCATAGGGCAAGCACAGATCCATGGCCAGGGCTCCCTTGTGTGTTTTATGGGCATTATTTTGGTCAAGCTTAGCAGTTTTCTCCCATATCCATCTGTTTAGTTTGCTCAAACTTAAAACTGATACTGATACAGCCCGTATTTGTTATCAGGATAAATTTTCACTGAGAATCATCACAGAACCAACTACTGCATGCTCCTTGCCAGCATCCATCTCCATTTTACATCACATAAAACATCCACAGCAACTGAAGGGTAAGCAGAAGTAGCGTTTGTATGTAGCAATTAACTACCATTAAGATCTAGCACACAACTGTTTTTTGCAGGGGAAAAAAGTGCACTATAGCTACGTGCTCAAAGGATGGGTATATTTGTCTGTGTCATTTTGCAAGTACAGATGGACAAAACAAGTGCTGTACCACAAAGGTATGTGGTCTACATGAGATGCAAAGAACAAATGTGGATTTCCAAACCAGTGCTACAAAACCAGTGTATAATTGATGCTGCTTCTGTGATCTCAAGCACAATTGTTTTTGCCTGGTTTTAAGAAGTAATCATAATGGAAACAAGTCTTTTCTAAACCAAACCTGCAAAGGACTGAAGCAATTGACAGAGTGCTTGTGGAGCCAGCATGCCAGCTGCTTCCAGTGACCAGATGGATGTGCAATTCAGACTTAGCATTTACAATCTTTCCTATGTCACTACTGTTTGTCACAAGCAGTGTGCCACAGTCCCACTGAGCCAACTATGATCATCAGTCTGCAAGCTGCTAACAGCTGGTCAACAGCCAGACTTAGCAACAGCCTTCAGCAGTTTTGGCTGAAGTCATTGGTGTCCAAATATGATCCTGACATTTCTGCAGAGCACCATTAATCAGCAAGCTGCCCGAAGCTGGTCCACATGCAGCACTCCTCTAGGCATCTATCGAAGTTACATGGTAGCAGGAAGCCAGGCACACTTGCTAACCATAGGAACTCCATTCAAACAGGTCTGTCTTGGTGTTGTCTATGACAACAACTGCAGCATTTTCCATATTTCATCCTTAAGGTCAAGTTCCTGCAGAAGCCAGTTTAGTACCCAAGCTTTCCCACATGCTTAGTAATCGCACCAGTGGGCTCTGAACTTCTTAACAGCAGTTGGTAAGAAAGCAGGTGACAGGCCAGAGCTTACTTCCACTGTGCTGGAATAAACAAACAAACAAATAAAAAAACTATCCCTGAAGTAATAAATGACATTTTGTAACTATTTTGTATAATGTAACATGGCAGTGATTCTTCAGGCAATGTCTGGAAAGCCAAACATATCTAGGTTACACTCTTGTCTCACCAAGCTTCAAGTGCACCAAGACTGCCAGGGGTACATTTTTCCACTTAGCAAGAACGTCACCTGTACACAGTATGTGAAAAAGATTTTCCACACATATGTATGTTCAAAAGCATACAAGTGTGACTATTTGCACAAAAAGATGTTTTCATTCTGAATAGCACTGAGTAATTTCTTCCAGATAAAAGGAGAAATAAACAGTACTATAGCAGTACTGCACATAGTTATCATACTAGGCACACACACTGCTGCTGCTGAAGACAGAGCTTATCGGTGTTATTATGAGCAACTATAACTTTTGCATATATAAGGTTTACATACATAAATTTAGCCCCCACAAAATTAACAAGTGGGTTTAAAAAAAAGAAAAAAAAGATTCTTCTTCCTATTCTTTCACACTTACATGCATAGGCTGCCATGATATTAACACTATGCTTTTTAAACATTTCACAGACACCTTGTACTCATGAAATAAGAGGCCAATTACAGATCTCTTAACAAGTTATAGGAAGAGAATGACTTTGTCAGGATAATGGAATCTGTGGAATGATTATTGTGATAAGGATAAACAAGCCTTCAAAGAGAACCCTTCTAGCAGGTGAGAAGTCAATAGGACATAGAACTTTAATGTAACTTTACATAAAACAACAAAATGAGACAATTTACATAGGTGAAAAATGCCTAATGGTTGCACAAAAACTACTAAATACTAGTAGTAAGCAAGACACTGAATCAATCCTTAGCTACGCCAACCTGAAACTGTACTGAAACAATAAAATCTGGTCCCTAATGGAAAGAATATTCACACGAGGTTATGAACCTGTCACTGATAACTTGTGATCTTAAGCTGTCTTACTGCTGAGCATCTTGTATTTCACCACAGACCACTCCATTTACTTGATGGCTGTACAATAGAGTTGCTCCCAGCTGCACACCCAGGAGTGGCAGTATGCCCACTTGAGGTTCTCAGCGCTTACACCGCTAGCATAAAACTGATCAGTCTTTCTGGCCTGGCAGGGCTTGGGGAGAGGCCAGGAATGAAAGTGTAGAACCAGCGGGGCAGAGACGTTTTTAGGTTACGATGAATCTTCCCAGAAGCACTGAAGGGGCTGTGTCTCCAGCAGCTGGAAGAAGCGCCCGTTCCCGTTTTTTAAGCAGACAATCTGCAGTGCTACCCCAAAGCCTATCGGTAAACATCAGGCACGGGCAGCGCTCGTTCCCACCTAAAAACAGGACGCAGGGAAAAGGCGTTTCGCAACCCGCCCTGAAGGACGCGGCTCCTCCGGAGACTGACAAACTTTCGACGCTCACGCACGGCCTTCCGCTCTCATCTCGGCGGGCACCGCCTCGTCTTCGCCGGGCCGAGCAGCTCGCCGCCGAGGCACACCCGCCAGGGGAGGGCGGGGGCGGCC
>VXBB01005517.1:786372-799634 GCA_013399915.1 Illadopsis cleaveri | reverse complement strand
GGGTGGGGCTCCGGGGGCGGTGGGCGGGAACAGCGCGCGCCTGCCTCAGGCGCTTGTGGCGCGAGCTAGCTCAGGGCGCTGATTGCAGAATTATAGAATCGGTTGGGTTGGAAAAGACTTCTGAGAACATCGAATCCAATCCATGACCAAACACCACTGTGTCAACCAGNGGTAGCGCCCGCTCTGGTCCCGCTGCACCGCCAGCTGCGCGAACTTTACCGCGTCCAGCTCCAGCGTGGTGGCGTCCATGGCCGGCNACCTCCCTGGGCTGCCCATTCCAATGTGTAATTATTTCTTCAGTGGAGAAATTCCTCCTAATGTCTAACCTGAACCTCTCCTGGCACAGGCTAAGACTACGTTCTCTTGTCCTGTCACTGACAGACCCCGCCTTGGATACACCCTCCTTTCAGGGAGTTGTAAAGAGCAATAAATTCTCCCCGGGGAGAAGAGAGGCTCCCCTCCTTTTCTCCAGGCTGTACACCCGCAGCTCCCTCAGCGGCTCCTCATAGGACTTCTGTTCCAGACCCTTCACCACCTTCATCGCTCCATTGTCTGCCTGGACTCGCTCCAGCACCTCAATGCCCTTCCTGAACTGAGGGGCCCAGAACTGGACGCAGCACTCAAAGTGTGGCCTCACCAGTGCTGAGTACAGGTGAAGAATCACGTCCCTGGATTCTGTGCCATCCCTTCTCTCCCATGGTTGTCAGTCACGGGTGAAGAAAGTGTATGCAGCCCAGGGGTTGCAGAGTGAGGTTGTTCTTTTTTTTCCATTTCTCAATTTTCAATAGAGGTGGAGATGGTTAATCCCCTTGAGGCTGGGTTTTCTAGCCTTTAAAGGAGGTAATTTTCAGTGTGCACCTGTTTGTCATACAGGTGTAAAGTGGAAAGCAAACAAAAAACCTGGGTTTATTGTACTGATCCTCATTAAAACAAACATAAAAATCAGGCTAGCAGTTCTGTAACTAGACTGCTTAGCTAGGATGTTCAGGATTTTCGCTTATTTTCTACCATAAGAGGCAGTTAGGGGAAATCTGAGGGATGGGATTCTTGAGAGTCCCTCCACAAGGAGCCACGTGGCAAGGGGTAATGGGAACAGGTTGCACTGGGAGAGGTTTCATCTTGACATAAGAAAGAAAATTTTTATAGAAGCATCGACCGTTCATTGGAACAGCCTCCCTGGGGAGATTGCTGGAGGTTTTCAAGAGGGTATAGATGGGGTGCTGGTCTCATCTATGCTCCTCTTCCCACAGAAGGTTGGACGAGGTTCCCTCTCACCTGGACAATTCTGTGGTTCTACAGGCTTTTATTTCTGCCTGAAAATACAGCTTATTGCAAGGCATTGTTTTCATGAGATACAAAAATACTGTCTGACAAGTTATTCTGCAGCTCTCTTTTATGTGTGTCTTTTCAGCCTGTTTTCTGATTATAGATTTAGTTAGAGATGCAGCTAAATGCAGGAGTACTGAGTACTGAAATGCTGAAATCTATTATTTCCCCCTGTAATTTTCTTAAGTACACAGTAAAGTGTTTCCATTCCATCTTCTTCTCTTTCTTATCCCTTTTGTGCTTTACTGACTGCATTTATATAAATACAGTAATGTTTAGTGAAGAAAGGAACTTGGGTTTTGTGATCTGCTATGTAGGAGGAAGTTCTTGTATTCTTCATAGCTTTCCTTTTTGACTATGCTCCTTATAAAGTTAGTTGTTTTGAGTTTTCTTTTTCTTTCAAAGTATGTTTTGTGGGTTTTGTCTGAGCACAGAAAGATTCACATTGCACTAAAGGGTTTTTCTGAATAAAGCTCTATTTGTTCCATATTTCCCTAATGATACCATGAAAATGAAGGAGTTTCAGTCAGGGTCTGCTTCAGTTTGATGTTGAGACGTAGTGGTGTGACTTGCATAGCCTGAAATTAATTTGTGTATCATGGCTTCAGACTGAACCATTTATGGATCAAATGCAGCTGTGAAGTATTCAGAGTGACATGCATGATGAAAAGGAGGCTGAACTGGGCAGAACCAGAGACAATGCCATTCCTTACATAAGTCTGCATGCCAAAACCACTTATTCTGTAACATAAGCTAAGACCTCTTCCAGGTAATCGTGATTCAAAAATGTCACTTTGAAGAATTATTTTTTCACTATTTGGTGGTCACTGTGATTGGCCCTTTTCAGATAATAAATGGCTTGTGTGTTTCTGTTTCCTACTAATCCTCTGTAAAATTCTCCAAAAGGCTTTTAAATGTACAAAAAGTACAGTAAGTTATTTAGGTCATGAGTGCAGCTAAGTCTTCACACATATCAGTTTTTTACCTTTTGCTTGTAGTGGTGTTTTACTTTTGGAGCCAGATATTAAAATTGGCCTGTTTTCTTTCTAGATGAGGAAGAATAATTTCTTTCAATTGATGTTGATATATCCCAGACATTTAAATTTTTGTATGGTTAACTCTTGTCACCCCAGATACTGTGCAGAAAACCACTTCCACTAACTAAGATTGTTAAATCCCTTTTTCCACTGTCACAAGTCCTTATTCTACATCCAGTTCTCCCCTGCCTCAGTTTTTCTTCCCTTTGGTGATATTTGCTCTGAGTATTCCTTACATCCCACCTTTTACCTACCTTATGTGCCTTCCTTCCTAATCTCATCTAATGCTTGCTTTCTTTCCTTCCTGCCTCCCTTTGCAGTCAATACTCTCTGGGAAGATCATAGCTCTATATGTTATCTTAATATTATTCCCTCCATCCCGTGCCTTTTTGCAGAGGCAGTATCAGATGAAGAAATTCAGGTCTCTGTTTCTGTGTCATAGTTTTTCATTGCTAATATGACAGAATCAGTTCATTCTCATTTGTCCTTCCTCTGAAAATACTTTCATCTCTCTTTTCCTTTTGTCTCATATAATGCTGTAATTTGCTGTCTCCCAGCTCCTCTTCCTGCCTCCTGATTTTGCATCTTGCTTCTCTGCCTCTTCTTCTCCTCCTTATTTTTTCAAATGTGTTGTAGGGACTGACGTTTGCATGTTGGTGATGCATCTTACCTAAATTTTGCTTATTGTCACACCTATTTTCATTTGGCTGCAGCCAAAGCTTTTTAATGCTTTATAATGCTTTTAGTGCTTCCCATCCCCCCAGACATTAAAAACCCCAAAGATACAAACCTTCTGTATGATCTGGTCTGTGAATTCCTCCACAGTCACTTTGACTCTGTTGAGGCAACACAGAGTCAGAACGGGAGTTACTCTGGTCCTTCATTCTTCTGACTGGAGTGTAGTTGATGCCTGTTGACAGAGTACAGGAATAGGATAAAGTCTAAGTAGTGTTTTGTCTCAGCTTCCTGTAGGCTGTGGGTTAAACTCACATTATTGCCTCTGATACTACTTGCCGGGCTTATTTCCAATTAATTAGTCTAATTGCTGCCTTAGCACATATTGATTTTGGCATTCAAAATATTTTGTGGGAATGTTTGAATTTGTTGTATAACATTCCATTAAAAAAACCCCAAACAAAACCCAAAACAATAAACCAACTTCCATTCTGTTTCTCAGTGCATTTTTTCACCCTTTCTCTCCTGCTTATAAAAAATTATGATCCTGTCACTCACATCTTTTATTTTGCTCATAAATTTGTGTTCTTTACTCTCTCTTTCTACCATTATTTTTTTTGTCATACATTCAATCTCCTTTCAGTCTCACAGTGTTTCCTTTGACATAGAGTGACCGGAATGGTGTGCAGTGTAAGAGTTATCCTATTAATTTTGTATCCATGTGCATTGATTTCTTCTGTTTCATAATGATGCCTAACACTCTGTTTGCACTTTTAACCACTGCTTAGCATTGCCCGAAGTTCTGAGCACTCTCCAGAATGACTCAGCTTTTCTGAGAAAGGATTAAGGGTTTAGCATCTGTCATTATGCACCTAATGTGGTGTTTTTTCCCCTGTGATTTAACCGCATTTCATTTCACAGGCTGTTTACTACATACACAGGAGAGATCCTTGCACAACTTTCTGTAGCAGGCTTTCACAAACCAGACTTATTTCTGTCACTGGCTGTGGAAAATTGCCAGGCTTGCTGCAGAGAATTGAGCAAGGTGAGCTGAGATGCTTGTCTTGCACTTGGCTGGAGCAAGACTTAACAACTCAATGTGTGCAGTTGTGAAGCAGAGCCCTCCCAGCCCAGAGCTGTCTCGGTGAAGCACAGAAGAGCACTGACACCTCTGTACAGGGATGTTGACCCTGAGATGTGAATCCCCCTCACCCAGGTGTAACAGGCCTTGTTAGAAGTGTGAATCTGGTCCTTTGGGGAGACAATGATGTATGGTTTTAGCATCCTGATGGAAGCATGCTCCTGGGCAGAGATCAGACAGCCTTTACTGCTGCTTGGACTTTTCTGGAGAGGAAGCAATGCTGAAGTGTCAAGGTTCTGTTCTGCCTTTGATTAATCTGTAAGTCCTATAGCTCAGCTTGACCAAAGGTCAAAAAGCCCCTCATTTTCCTTCCTTTGCATGTGAAAAAATACACCCATCAATATGAAAATGAGAAAGGGGCTGCCCCCCCACCTATGACAGCAACAACATTTGACCAATTGTATTTGACTGCAGTCCCACCCCCATTTACCTCAAAAAATAACGCTGACATTTGGAATCCTCCTTCTAGAGGATGAAAATATGACCCCAGTTTACAGACAAGTTGTTGGGCTTGCTCCTCTCTCCTCCCCAAAACAGGCAGGCCTTTTTTTGGTAAGATTTGTGATTCTGACTGTGTCAGGGCATACTCTGGTGAAACCAAGCTAATTAACAGTGAAATTAAGCTTAGTGAAAAGCTGAATTTGTTGCTTTAGCTTGAATTGTTAATTTAGCTTAATTAATTGCCAGCTAGCTTTGATATATTTATCACTAATGCAGTAAGTGCATTTATCAATGGCTATTCCAAATATGTTTCTATTGCTCCAATAAACTGCACCAGTCATGAATTTGTGATTGTGAAAGTTCTTATTGAACGTGACTGGACTTACAGGGCCAAATTGGTTATAGTCAGAAACTCAGCCTAGCTGCACCCAGCCCCTCTGATCTCTGAGGACTAGCTGAAATGCAAGGGGGTTTCTTTTCCCCCAAATTGCATACTCTAATGCAGCACTGCCTGTTCTTATTATTTCTTACCATTTTTAGGTAACTCGTGAATTTTTGCAGTAGGTGACCACCTCGTTCAGAAACAGAAGTTGGATATGCTGTGTTCAGGTTCCGTAGGGGCCTCCCCCTTCACTGTTTTAAGGGTTAGTGTCCCATATATTTTACCAAGGATTACTTTTTCTTCTACTTGTTACAGAAGAGCACTGTGTGGGACACTTTAGGTGCTCCTGTATGGAACTGCCTTCCAGATTTCACTCTCTTATGAGTGACACAAGAGACATCCTTTCTCAAGTGCTCTCCTTTTACAAGTTACTTTCCAAACCTTCTGCCTGAGATGCTGTTCATATTTTGACACTGTTCCTTAGCCAGGACAGTGTTCTCTCATTGCTTCCATGGACTGTGCTGTTTCATGTCTAGTCAGACTTGGTAATCTCTTCCTTTTTTATTTCCAAGTACAGCAAGAATGTGCTAGTTGTCACTACTACAAAATAAATACAACTGGTCACTCTCTTGGCCACCTCCTCCTTCATGTAATTTGTATTATTTTAATCATTGAAGTATGTTGAATAATCTCTTCATCCTACATGAAGAGATTGTAGGTTTGTGTTTTCCAGTTTGATTCAATACAGTAAATGTCTGGTTAATTTATTTTAGACATGTGATGGTTAATATTTTAAAGACTTGGGGAGATCTAGGACTTGGAGACATGAAGCAAAGTGACAAGAAGCTAAGGAAGGTGAAATAGCTCACTAAAGAATGGCTGTTCTTTGTTCAGAACATCTTTGAATATCAATACCTGTTTCATCAATAACTTGTTGCACGTGTATACACAAGTGCTAAATGGATTTTGCAATATTTTAGGGAAATGTTGCCCATATTTTTCAGCTATGTAGGAGCAAATCCTTGTATCTATATTTATGGGCCTGGTTTGTTTGGGTGTTCCAGAGTGAATCTGTTTATATTCTCCAGTGCATAAAATGTTTTCTAAACAGTCTAACTGATCTTGGTTTACTTTTCTGCAAAGCACCACAAATTTATTTTTACATAGACTATCTAAGTATTGTATTTTCAGGACTGAACCCCTACCTATTGATTATATTAAAGTCTTTTTGCTACAAAATTAAGTTTTCTTTGATTGAAGGCTTCTGAATATGAACCCAGACCTCTGATTGCTGCAGATGGTGCTTTTATGAAAATAAGAAGGCAGGAAAAGCATAGGTGAAAATAAAGCCTTTAAGTTTGTATATGATATTTTAATTTTTAATATGCTAGAAAACCCTTCTATTCATAGGGCTTTGGATTTATGAAACTATTTGAATAAAGGAATCAATTATATTATACCACTAGGTGTCCATCTATGATTAGATTGAAGCTAGAATTTTTTGCATGGCTAAAGGAACAGAAATTGAAAAAACCCACATTTTTAGTTTGGCTCTGATTTACCTGTGAGTGTGGTTAAAGTTGCTTGAGTTAATTTTGATTTTGAAGTTTTCTTCACTCACTCACAGAGAATTAGATTTGGTTTCTACAGTCATGCATTTAGTTTTCAGACTGGTCATAAATTTTGGGTCCCCTTGCCCCCAAACACTAGAGAAATAACAGTATGAAATATAAAATCATGTTACTATCGATTCTGTAGATTTTTTTTTTTTACCAAGTAACACAGTTTTGGCAGAGATTATTGCAGTCCTCCAAAATTTCTTAGTCCATTGCAAAAAGTAATACAACTTTCTAAAAACAAAATGTTCCTCCTTACACTTTTAAAACACTGGTTCTCAACTTTCTGTAATTTGTGGTATCTGTTTTGGAATAGTCATGGTGACAGGGACTGTGATCCTTATTATAGAAAGAGGGAAGAAAAGAGAGAAATATATCTTGATAACAATGTATCAAAATATTTAACATAGCCCTAGTCAATTTCTTCAATTTCAAGGACAGAAAAGTTATAAAATAGGTGCTCAAATGTGTCTCTGTCATCTGTTGAAAACATTTCTGTAAAAATCCTTATTCTTTATAGGGTATCAAATTTTTACCAGAAGCAACTCCTAAACGGTTAGTATTGGCTGATATTTTATTTCCTTTGTGAAGAAAAATTAAAATTCAGACTCTATGCATTGGGCGAGATGGGCCTTTTAAAAAATTGTTCTTTGGGTGCTATTTATTTTCTCATTTCCGATTAAGGCATTTTAATTAGCATGAATAATGTTACTTGCAAGAAACTTGAATTTAATCAAGTAAGTCCTTTACTGAAACAGCTTGTTATGCTGTCAAATTTGTACTCCCAGGTAATTAAAAATTTAAAACTCTAGACACATTCCTCATTGTGATGGGCTGGCTTCAGCTGGCAGCCAAGCTCTCACACTTCCAACAGGACACGGCTGGGGGAGGAACAGAGAAAACAGAAGAACAGCAGCAAGAAAACTCATGAGTCAAGATAAAGACAAGGAAATCATTCACCAGTTACTGCTGACAAAACTGACTCCAGCTGGGGATTAAAGTAATTTATTGTCCATTAACATAAACATTTAGGTAGTGATTTGGGCATTGGGAAACAAAGATAATAAACATTTAAACACTTTGTGAAAACACATTTTCTCACCCTTTTCCTGGCTTAACTTCACTCCCGACACCTCCCCTCCCCTCGTGTTACTGGTGCAAGTTACGAGTAGTACTTTAAGAGAGGGTGATGTATGATGCGGGAGTTAGAGGTCAGTATGTAACAGTTTCTCTTTGCTGCTCTTCCCTTCTCTGTTCTGCTGCTCTCTGTGTTTACTTGTTTGCTGTGCTCTGGTGAGGGTCCTCCATTGACTGAAGTCCTATCGGGAGTGTATCTGCTCCAGCCTGGGCTGCAGTCCCTTTGGGGTTGTACCTGCTCCAGTATGGAGTGTCTTGTGCTGTGACCCTGTTGCTCTTTTGGTATCATACACTGGTCCTCTCAGTCTTAGCTTTTTCTGCCCTTTCTTAAAATATTTTTCAGAGAGGTGTGGCAAACTTTGGCTGTATCAGCTGAGTTTGACTCAGGGCAGCCCCAAGTTTCTATCCACTGAGGGCACTTTGCAACCCCACTACCACTACCAAAACCCAGTTCTTTATACCCCAGTGTGCTCGTAAAGGGGTCAACTTGAAGAGAATAAGAGGTTATTACAAATAAGGATTTTTCCTCCTCAGGTTTGTTAACAGGCAACTCAGTAAAACTAAGGCAGTCAGTTGGACTGGATTAGTTACTGCTTGAAATCACGTATGTAAGGCACAACTGAAAACCTGTTGGAGGGTAACAAGACCCATATAGAGGATACATGGATTTCAAGTTCCCTTTCTAGGGTTACCCTCTTCTATTTGCAAGGGTGTACCCTGGAGTGCAGTTTGTGAGCTAAATTATATCCACAGCTGCAGAAGGAAACAATCTCTGCTGCCTCAGCTGATATTGCTGAATCTGGCAGGGAAGACCCTTGTTGTTGGTGATCAAGGGGACATAGGTCAGAAATCACTGATGCCTCCTGTGGGTTGTCCTTCATGTACCAGTTGTATGTTCCTGTGGCTGCTGCACTCATGAAGGTTTGGGTATTAAGAGTGTTGTCTTCTATTGGAAGGAGGTTCATGTAAGAAGGTATTTTTGTCATTTTGCCAGAAAAATTAAATTTCTGAACTTGATGTGTGTCAGCTGTGCTGTGCCAAGTACTATGTGAAAGCAATACTAAATAGTGAGGTCAGTGAGAAGGTAAAACTGCTATGTGCATACTGTCTTTTAGAAGGTGATGTACATGTGGCAACTGTTCATTGAGCTTACACTTGACTTTTTCAAACAGTAATTTTGTTTGCATGTCATACTCCTAATTGAGACTGTGTCTTTGAGGTGCATGATTGGTCTGTCTTGACTAAATTCTTCACACCTCTCCCAGCCCCCCAAATCTCACATTGTGCTCAGATTCTGATTGCTCTCTGTGATTTGTTAGCAAGTTTAACGGTTCTAATAAATATAGATATATCAAAATGGGTTAAATTTCAGCTTTCCTCTAAGTATGGAAGTGCCCAAACAGTGGGGAGAGTTTGAAGAACATTCATATCAGCTGGACTTGATTAAAAAGGTCAGCTCAGTGGACTGTGGGGAGGCTGATTTTTTTGGAAAATCCTTGGGATCACGGTAATGGTTTCTGTGGATTATAAGTGAGATGGTTTGATACAGGACTGGGTGATTTATCCTTCTGCCAATATTGCAATTAAGTTGGTCTGTAAACATTCTGATTATTTTGCTTGATGTGCTTACTCTAATTAAAATCTAAAATTTTACCTTAATTAAAATAACACTTCTCCACTAAATTACATCCTTGCAAGATTTCATCAAATAACCATACTCTTTATAACTGTCTTCTAGGGTGAGCAAGATACTGGATGCTTGAAGAACCTTTTCCTTCATGAATGAACTTCATTAATGTACTAATGACATCTGACTGAATTTTGGAGATAGCTTTGTGGTAAAAACATTTTCATGTCCTTAAGCTATAAAATCTAGGTGAAAAGAACAAATGTGTATGAAGGAATGCGGAAATGTCTATGAAGGAATGAGGAGAAAACTGCTCAGAATAATTGTGATGGGAGGATGGAGTGCAATTGCTCCAAGATAGTTTTGACCCATCTTGGTAATAGTCACTTTTCTGAGAAGGTTTTTCCTCATAAATTGATGCAGGGAACCAATCTGATAGCATTTGGAGTAGATACCAAGTGTACATCTTCAGCTCTACCCAGTCTTTCCCTGTGTGCATAAATACACTTGTGCTCAGTCAAGCTGATTTTTACTACAGATTTTTTCCATTTTTAGGTCAAATGACATGATTTTGTCAATCATCAATTCACCTGATTTGTTTGAGTTTGTATTTTTGAAGGAGGCCAGACATATTGTTGTAAGCAGTAAGTAGGCAGGCAGCAGGCAGATTCCCTGATGAGTGCTAAAATAATGCCATTTGTATTGCATGGGAATGCAGCAGAAAAAAATAATGACATTGAAGTCCTGAGGACACCAATGTGTATGTAATGGTGGACTCCATTCAGTTATTGCATATCCTAAACTTTTACTTAACCCTTGAAAATTTCACTAGGATTACATTGTTCATGGGCATACGTGTTTGTATAGCTGGAACAAGAAAAATTATAGGTACACTACATTTGAGTCCCTTAACCTAACCATAAGTCTCCAGCTATTAATAAAAAAATAGCATGCCAAAAAAATCTAGTCTGTTTTTTGCACAAAAACCCGAATATTATTTTTATCTTCTGCAAGTAACCAGAGTCTCCTTTTAGTCCTGTGGGACCATTTTGCAGTATTTAACTGTGTAAGAAAACAACACTGAATAAAGTTTAGTATGTAGTGGGTTTTATAATCTGCATTGTTTCAGCATGTCTCCTCTGAGCCATCAAAATAAAATGGCCGAGTACAATCAGAAGGAATTAAGGACAGAAAACCATGACCTGGAAATGTCACTTCCGATCTGGCTGTCATATCCTATAACCTTTCCACATGGTAGTGGCTTTGCATGCAACTGTATCATTTTTATTATGTTTTCACTTATACATTGAATATTTTAAAGTTAAAAGGCAATAAGGTATTTCGTTTTCAAAAAGTTGTGTCTGCCTCAGACAAGTGAACAGCATGATGAAATGAAAATGTCCCTCAGAACTAAGACAATTCCTGTGCTTTGTTTATTTTTAAAGTACTGCAGGCTAGGAAGTTGGCAGAGAACATGGTCTGGAAAACAGAACTGGGACCTCCAACAGTATTGGTGGATGAACATTTCTTTGACTGTTTTGCTGCCTAGAAACAAAGAAGCAGTTTAGAACTGGAATTAGAGCAGCCTGGAAGTTATAACTGTTTTGGGCAAAAATCCCCAGTGTATCTTGCAGGAAATTGTCTTTCTGCTATGTTTTACAAGTGACGTGTGCATACACTTTTTTTTAAAGTGGATCCTGTTGTTAGAGCTTAACTTCAGGCTCTCTTCCATGATCATTGACTTGAGTCCCAAGAGGAATCCTTGTGTTCTGTATGACAGATAAATTTTTCATCAAAGCTGAACCAATCTTTGTTTCATCAAAATTTTTTCAAATAATTTTTCCACCCTTCCTGAAAGTCTGTGTGAGAGAAAAGTAAAAGAACCCCGCAGAAATGTAGCAATGCTCAGAGACTTCTAGAGCTAAAGGGTGGATTTTTAATGCCCTCTGATTTATTTACTTTCAATTCGTTGGTTCTTTTTGCTTATCTGATGTTTTAGCAATCGCAACACCCTTCTGCAAAGCATTTCACAGCTTAAGCACCCAATACTTGAGCCTCCATTTTGCTTGCTGTGAATCTACCAGCATCTATCTTCAGTTGCTATCCCATCCTTTTGTTGAAGAGCCACTGTCTCCAAGTTGCTCGAGGCTTTATAAACACCCACTGTATCTTTACTCAGTTGTCTATTTTTTTTCTAGTAGTCTGATTAGTCACTTTATGCTTGGATGTCTTTCCATACTTTTCATTTATCCTTTTAACCCTGCTTTGTGCTTGGATGAATCTGCAGAGTTATTGCTGATCTCTGAAATCACTGTTACTTTACTTCAGTGGAGACATGGGTATTTGATCATAGGAGAGAAAAAAAGAGCAGGAAAAGGAACACATGGGCTTGAAGGGTCTGTGTTGTCTGGTCTAATGCAAAACTTGCTGCTTCTTTCTGTGTCTCATATGACACCCTGCAATGAAGTTAGGCTCTTCAATAGAACAAAATCTTCAAAACCAAACAGTATGTCACAAGAACAGAAGTAAAACCCAAACAAAACATATGTTTAGGTGAGAGTGATATGTGTTAGGAAGTAATAACAGAAAATCAAGAGAAGTAGTAAAGATACGCAATTGTGAGGATTTTATTAACCTGATCTCATCTCATCTTTATGTACCAGCCAAGTGGGAAGTATTCCAGTTTATAATAGAGCTCAATGAGCCATCCATTCTTGAGAACATAGCAGAGTTCACTTTGCCAGATGTTCTAATTTCCTTTCTTTTGTATGAAAACTGGTGATTGCCAGAGGAGGAAAACATATTTCCATAGAAGGTGGGTGTGCCTTTGAGGATTTTCTTTATGTGTCCTCTGGTTGAAATCCAAGTAATTTTCACTAATACCAAAATTGCCACAGCAAGGTTTGACTTCAGTAATGACCCTTGTCAAAAGCCAGGAGTGTAGAGAATCATGCAGAATCTGTAGCCTTAAAATTTATATTATTTCTTTTGAGTGTTAAAGCTTTAGAGGTTTTACTTTTTGCATTTCCTGTTTTGAAATACTCAGACTTTTCAATATCTGTAGTAGGACACAAATTTAATCAAATGGAAGTAAATCCTGTTTAGAGCTCACTGTGTGTTCTTCTAGACAGCGCACACACATTCTGATCAAGACCCTGAAGACGTGATGAAGATTTAAGCCACTGGAGTAAAAAATTAATGATGCAAGGGTGGCATGCTGTGACAGCAGAGTTTTTGCCATAAGCCTGAGTTTGATCCCCTTAAAAATAATAACACAAAAACTGTGTTGTGCTGAAAAACTACCCTCAGCTACAACGAGGTAAGCCTGCCTATTGCTTTCCCTCCATCTCCCCAGTTTGCTTCCATTTATGAAGTACCTTAATGTTCCCAGCAATGCAAAAAAACCCAAAACAGATTCCCAAGAGACCTAGTTAAAAGCTTTAAGTTTTATGCTATTCATCATAAGAGAATAAATTATGTTGTCGTTTTCTTTTGACCTGGAAAATGATCTTGTGCTTTGAGTTTATTAAGGAATAAAGACTGATCTTGCATTAAATTTTGAAAATGTATACAGATGCAGTGATTGGTTACACTGGAATGGGTTTATTCCTCAGCTTTGACTGAGCATTTTAATAGTTTTTCTTTGTAAGAAATTTCAACTTTATTAATACATGGAATTCATTCACCTCTTGCTGGCTTCTGCAATGCAGGTATAAAGCTCCCTGTAATGATATTCAGGTGATGGCCCCAGGCTTCTTAAACTGAGAGGCTGGGTTTTTTTGTTTGTTTGTTTGTTTGGGGGTTTTTTGTTGGTTTTTTGTTTTTGTTTTTAGGTTTTTTGGGTTTTTTGTTTGTTTGGTTTGGATTTTTTTTTTGGTGG
>VXBB01005517.1:744784-786262 GCA_013399915.1 Illadopsis cleaveri | reverse complement strand
TTTTTTTCTTGAAACAGGTGGCTACCTAAGGCATCAACCTCCTGGCATGGTACGTTGTCTGTATTAGGAAGGGTAGGAATCAGTTTTTCCAGCAGCTACTGCTGCTCTTCTGACCCTGCTCCTTAACTTCACTAACCCCTGCCTAGTTCCTTGTAATTTTATTCTCCACATCCATTTCATCCTTTTATTTAAAACTGGAATCCTTGACATGGGTTGCAAGCCTGTGTACAAACAGACATAAGCACTGTATAAAAGGCAGCATTTTGTATGAGCTTTATTTGGGAGGATAAGAGAGTTTGGAGTTACCAACTAATGGGGTTAAATCTTCCCATAGAAATGCCAGCTACCCAGTTTTCTACATGTGGATATTTGTCTTCCTCAGTTTTGTTAGTGTTCTTTGACAGCAGTTCGCTGCTGGAACTATTGTGCAGCCATGAGATGTCACTGCAGGGTTGTTAACTGAGTCCAAGATATTTGTTTAAAAGTCACATTTTAAAATGTGTTTTATGAAAAATTCTCACCTTTCTAGGGAGTAAGGATTTTTTATCTGTACAGGATTAAGTACACTAACTGTGTACTGTCATCATGTGAATGTGCTACAGGATCAGGATGATCCAGAAGCTTTTTCAGGTATTCTGCAAATAGTTTTAGTTTGAATGCTGGATCAGGCAAACATTCAGCAGTGTCTGTCTCATATTCTGACCAGTGGGGTCCCTACCCCCAAGTGCAGGAGAGACTAGTAAAACATTACAATATTTGATGCCTGAAATCAGTTTTTCAGTAAAAGGTTCAACAAAATAGAATTAAAGCCACTACATCCCTAAAAACACCCCAAATGGTGCAATTGCCCCATTAGCTGGTGTGATGTAGTCCATACTGTGTAGAGCTCCTTGTAATTGGAGCTGGGATATATTTTCAGGAATCATTACTCACGTGATCTCTGTTCCAGCATTAGCCTTGCTTACTGTGGCATTATTAGCTCATCCTTCTTTTAGCTTTTACACCTTTCTCAGTTACTGTGTTCAGAAGGGGTGGACTTTCCTACTAAATCTCTGTTTCACTGGAAATAAAGCAAAAATCTCTCTCGTATCTTGAAGCAGTGTGACCTGTGAGTCACTCTTACAATAGCCGGTCATTGCCTGTGCTGGGCAGTCTAAGTGCAATAGTTTTTCCTTTTCCTTCTAAGAAAAGACATTACTGGAGAGGTTGGAATGGAAGCCCCATCTGTACACCAGATCCTTATCTACTGTAAACTGTGCCATTGAAGTCGGTGGTTCTTTGCTGATTTGTATCCCAAGGGATATGTTGAATAGGAAATAAAACGGAAAAAAAAAGCAAAGTTGCTGCCTGTCTTTCCTGAGACACCTGATTGCCATAAAACAGAACAAAAATTGTGTGGGTTTTGAGACTGTATGATACATAGAAGATGTTTCCTAGGGAAACAACAACAAAAACAAAAAAATGAATGACTCAGCTGTAGGTTAAAGCAATTTGAAAATAAAATGAAATACTGAAGAGGAAAAGGGTGCACAGAGGGAATCAGGCAAGCCAAGACACATCTGGAACTGAACCTGGCTAGGGAAATGAAAAATAACGAACAGGTTTTCTTCAGGTGCTTAGGACAAAAAAGGAAGAGAAAGAAACTGAACCCTGCCTAATCACTGGGACACATGGGACCTGTCTATGACTGACATGTACAAAACTGAGAAACTGTTTTTTTGCTTTGGTCTTCACCAGCAAGTGCTCCAGTCATGTCACCCAATTCC
Source organism: Illadopsis cleaveri (assembly GCA_013399915.1). Taxonomy (NCBI): domain Eukaryota; kingdom Metazoa; phylum Chordata; class Aves; order Passeriformes; family Timaliidae; genus Illadopsis; species Illadopsis cleaveri. The sequence goes on along the minus strand of VXBB01005517.1, from coordinate 784,496 downwards.
AGAGTCCAAAGGTAGGGACTGGGAAAATGCCCAATTAAATGCCCCTTAAGAGATGATCAGGTTTAAGACCAGCTAAGGAACCTCAATGTGCACAAATCCCGTCTTTTCCAGGTCCTTGCCTTCTGTCCCCCCCTTTTCAGGTGCCCTTGCACAATAGATGTGAGGCTCTACAAGTGGAACTGAGCATTTACAAAGGTGATGATTCATCTTACGTGGGGCTGTTAAGTTGCTCTACTCCCTGCATCCAAACTGCTTCCATAAAGGAAAAAAGATGGGTGTGACTCCCTTCTGAAGGGAACAGAAAACCCAATGTCTCTGATGCGAGCAATTCAGCTTTCAGCATTTCCTTCCTCATTTAAGTTTGAGACATCTCAAACATTTCTGTAGCATGAAGAAGCATTTTTCTTACCTACAACAACTCCAGATAAATTCGGTAACATAGTGGTTGCTGTCTCTCTTTCATTGACGGGGACTTTAGTGACTGTTGAGGGAAATGTCTCTGGGTGGTATTTTGACCCACTTCTCAATCTTCAGAGGATCCTAGGATCTCTAGTTTCAGTGTTTGGAAGTAATTAACATGTTTTAAAAAAGGGACTGAACTGCAGTTAAATTATCTGTATGTCACTATGTTGTGCAGGACAATGTGCAAGATTCCACTTCTTTTTAGCTTTCCTGACACCAGACAAAGTAAAAGCATTTATGTAGAAGCCGTTTTATATCTGAACTGAACCTACAACCTTCCAAAGCAAAATTAGAATGTAGAAACATAATGGCTCATGCAAGAGTTCTAATCGGGAAATAATTAGAGGCATATGGTAGTCTTGAATTGAAACATTGTCCAGGAAATGTTAGTAGTGCTCAGGGAAAAAACATTGATGCTATACTTGTTTTCTTTTGTGTGGTCTTGGGGAAACAGAGGGTTCTTTTTGTAGATGATGCTGTAGAGGCCAAGTTCCATGACTATTATTAATTGTATATTGTCTCAAATTACATTTTATACATAGGTTATTCACCGTGCATGAAGTGAATTTTAGTGGGCATTGTTAGTATAAAAACGTGGTGAAAGAATTTATGTGCGCAGTTCTTTCTGGGTTGGAATATCAGGGACAAGGCTTTGAAGGAAGAGAACCCAACACCTTCAGCAGTCTGGAGATTCGAGTGATATTTTTTCATCTGCCAAGATAGTCCTATGTAGTACTGACGAATTATGTATGACAAACCCCCATTTTGTAAGTGTGATGTAGCTCATTTCAGAGTTTAAAAGCTTAGTATTATAGCATCAAAAAAAACCAAAACCAGAGAACACTGATTTTTGAGAAAATGCAACACATGAGAGGTGCCAAATTGTATTCAAATTAATTTACCTGCAGGGAAAAATTGGAATTCTTGGCTTATTTTGGTTCTGTATGAAGCTACATTTTGAAGTTTCTTAGCTCCTCACAAAACTGTTTTTCAAGATCTAGTATAGTGAGATACAATTTCTGAGGATTATTGATGAATGCATGTGGATGAACTTACATTTTATCTGGTGCATTGTGACTTTAGTGCATGGTGAATGTCACAAAACACATTTTCTAAGTTACCTGCATTACAGAGACACCTGAGAAAGTGTCAGATTTCCACACTTACTTTCCAGGATTTATTATGAATTCTTCTCACGATGTGGCAATATATAAAACATGCGGTTTAATTTTCATTGGTTTCACAACAGCTGCAGTTGTAAAGATGATTGCCACTAAGTTACACAACTCTAACTGGTCTGCATACAATCATTTACATAATTCTTCCACACATTCAAATCCAAATAGGGTATCATTCAGTCAAACAAATCTCCTTCATGTCAGTGAATAAGAAAAGAGCCTTTGGATAAAAAAAAAATAAATATTCCAAATGATTCAGAGTAAAATATGCACCTATTAATAATATCAGGATCCTTCAGAAATGTGTATGTCTCTTTGCTTTGTTCATTTTACAAAGACGTTTCATTTGACAAGACAACATGAGTCTTGAACTAATTATGGGTGGTATTGTAGTCTTGTGAAGATATTCACAAGCAAAAGTCTTGATTCTTCCTAGCTTCATATTTTCCTGCCATCAAAAGTGATAGATTCTGGTAAAAATACATGATTTTCAGCGCTAGAAATGAGAAGATAATTTTAAAAAACAAGTTTTTAAAAACAAGTATGTTGGCAGAAGCTTTTCTTCTATCGAGTATTGCAACGTAAGATTTTTTTTTTAACATAAAGTTTTTATAAGAAGAATCTGCATCTTGCCACCACCAGTAAGCTCATATTTTTAGAATCCTATCTCAAAGGTACGTCTAGCATATGTTAGTGAATAATTGATGGTTTAAAAATTGTATAATGCTGCAATTGTGTAATGCTGCATACAAACAGTTGTCCTCAATTTTAATTTCTCCACTTTGTGGTAGTTCAGCATGAGGTGACTTACACTATTTTTATTCTAAAGCAAGACTTTTTATAAAAATAATTTGTTCCAGATGAGTTTAAGTACTTACTCCTGTGGATAGGATGCTTTCTCACTCAATATTCCTGGAGGTAGGAGGGTCACATCTGCTGGTTTTCTTAAGAACTTTTGGCTTTGAGAAGCTGCTTTCATGAATGAAATATTTGTGTTTAGTTCACTTAATATCCTTTACTAAATGAGTCAGTGAAGCACATGTGGGTAAGGTTTAGCCTTTATGCTGTTGATATTTGTCTACTTTCCAGTCAAAGGGACTGGTGAGGATATGAAAAATTACTTGTATCATCCTCCAGGTTTAGCTGGCCCATTTTACAAGGTCTGTGAAATGGTTTTGGTTTCCTGCTTTAATGCTTTTTACTGATTGCTTTTATACCCTTTTCTGTATATAAACAAACTTGATCTGTGGCACTGCCATATTTCTTTGATACTGACATGATACCACAGCAAAGTAAGTCTAAGGCCAGACAGATAGGAAAGACAGAGAGGAACAATAACAAATGCACCTCTAATTCCATAAGAATTTTCTGATGTGGGAAAACTACTCCTCCATAGGAAGGAGCTCTTTTGGCCTCCTTTACCCCTTTTAACAAATCCCTTGGTAGGAGATACATTCACCTTGCTGTGAAATACATACATACAGGTTATTGGTTACAGTCCCAAATTGTCATATGAGGTCCCCTTCTGTTCTTCTTTTATTGAGGCCAAAGACCAGAGTCTTTAGGAGTTGGAAAGTGAGCTAGTTCTAGGTCAAAATGAGTCGTTGCTAGGTAAGAACTCATTTAACAAGGTTTGAAGACTCTTAGGTTCCACAGCTCCATTTACTGGGTTTGGTTTTAAAATTCTTTCCTCCATCTGGGATGAAAGGTGAAATGTAACCTTCAGCTGGACTTCTTTCTTGAGGAAACCAAAACAAGAGTAAAGTCTAAAGTCGTAGTAATGTGCATAGTTGTGTTCGTATTTTGGGATAGTCTAGTTGAATTCATACACTTAGAGGCAAGCTTTAATTAATTTCAACTGAGTGTAGCAGTTTAAATTAGGGTGTAATTAGTAAACAGCTAATTACAGAGTGTGCAAAGTGAAGAAGTGAAAGCTTTTATCAGGCTCTCAGAATAGCTAACTGTGGTCTTGGGTAGATGTTGTATTCTTGTTAGATTTAATTTTCAACTAATGAGGTTTTCAGCCATTTGTTTTGTTTTATTCTGTGTTAAAACCAGCTATATGACGAAAAATCTTCACAGACTTTTCAGTGAAGATTTCCCTAAGCAAAGTATTGGGAGTTGGGGCAGGCAACACAGCAGTGTCAGAAAATTTGTTACCTGAGTCTTACAGAATTTTTACTTCTGACACCTGGCAGACAGCAAGGACAGCTCTCCTTGTTTCGCTATGATGCATTCTGGGAGTTGCAGGGTGCTCATGCTGAGCTAAGGGAAGGTGTGTAAAATAGTGAAAGTTTTTTTAGAGGATGCTCAGGACTTCTGAGGGAATTGTTCTGATCCTAGGGGAATATACATGTGTACTTGATACATTCAACACATTTGTCTTCAAGGGACACTAAAAGGACATGGTTACTTCAGATATGGAGATGTCATAAATAGTTGGGCTCTCTTACAGAAGATTTATTTTTGAGGGATCTTCAGGACTGAAGAAAGAAACTGTAATTTTATTTTTAATTTCATGGTAGGTTAAGAACTGTTTGAGGCTGCCAGGATACCAGGGTTGATTTATAAAATTTTGTTAATATGTACTTACTGCAATTTGTTCTGTTTAAACCATCAGGAAGGTAGAAGTAGAAATGCTAAGGAACGTTTACTTACAGGATCATAGCATGCTAATTACTAAACTTTACTCAGAAATGGAAAAACAGGCAATAGGCTTATAAAAGGTGCACCAAATACTGAAATGGAAAATCATTATGTCTCTTCATTCTTTAAAATGAAGTCAGCAAGTAGACATCCATCCCATTTGCTCACAGACAGGCAGGCACTGATTTTAACAGTAAATGAAACTGATTTTTAGTGGCAAGTCAGTTCTTCTTTGTAAGACTGAGTGTAGACTCCTCATGGGCTGGTTGTGTGCTTGTCTGTACTTACGTCTGTCTGTGGGAGTGTTCCTGTCCTGGTGGCCACGTCCTTTCCAGCTGTCTGCATGCCCTTCTAAACAAAACCACCCCTTGAAACATACTGAACCTCATATTGTTCACACTGACTTCTTAAGTCAGGTAAGTCACCCAGGGTCTCCTTGCTTGAATCAGTGCCTGGCCCTGTGATTATACCTGGAATCATTAGGAAACCTTTTTCTCTGGGAAACCTGCAATGAGTAAAGCAGCAACTTTCTTCCCGAGACATTTCAGTGCTAACAAGAAGATAATGTACTTGTAGGAAAAAATATGTGCCTGTAGAGAGGAGATAACTAAAAAAAATATTTCTTCTTTTACATAAAGAGCTGACACTTAGAAAGTATTTTGCATTATTTTTACAGCAACATTTATCTTTTTTTCTGGTACTATGATTTCTCAGTGTTTAAAGTTCAATTCGTGGATATATGAGGAGAGTGGTAAGCTGGGAGGGTGAGATGGACTCCTCCTGTTTTACTGTTTGGTGAAACCAGGAAATCGCACAGTTGAAAACCAGGCTTTAAATTTGCTTTAGTGAGAGAAAAGAGGATGGTGGAGGAAAGGAATAACTAAGTGGGGCATGTAAGTTGAAGCTTTCTCTCTGCTGTATTCCAGGACTTGATCTTGTTTCAAAGACTTCAGAAGAAATGAAATCAGCATGTAGAAGTTGAAGTAATCTAACTGGAGTACTTCAGTAGGTAGGAGAAAACTGCATGATCACATTTATGTGCAGTGGTAGAGATGGGATCTTAAGCTGGGACAAGAAAGATTGTGTTCCTTCTGTTAGTGTATACCAACCTAAGAGGAAAAATGTCCCCAGTCAGGTGTGCAGGGAGATCCTGTATACAAGATGCTTATAAATCATAGGTGAAAAAGAGATGTTGATTCAAGATCTCCATGCTTTGGACAGTGTGCTTAAGAAGCGTATTATCATTTGAGAGTGCATTTTGGCAGCAAAAGTCTACAGAATGACTTTTGTTTACCTACCTAAAACATTGAAGCAGCTGAAGATAAGATTGGGACATCAGTTGGTTAAAAAAGAAACCAATACAAAAGCAGAATATATTGGCAAGTAATCTTTGCCAAGCATTTAAAGGATTCAGTAGTAGTGTTGATCTTTTTCTTCCTTTGAGACTTATATACATATTGGTGTATCTTTAGAAACAAGTAAAAATACTGGCAGTAGAATGAACTATAAAATATGTATTATTTTATATTGTCTTCTAAGGACTTTCAATAATTTTCAACTCTTGTCTCCTAAAGTAGAATTAAAGTGCAAAGATGTCTTAGATTTCGGAGAATTGCTGCCTTAGCATCTTGCATAATTATGCTTATATATATTTATATAAGCAACTACAGATATGCATATATAAGTACCTTATGCTGAGACCTTGTATACACTATTTTGCATTCAAATAAATTTTAGAATTAAGATATTGCTAGTGTAATGCTCTGTAGCACTGCATGTTTCTGAGAGAGTTTATTTAGGCTTTGATCCATAGTATCTATGAGTTGTATGATGTGAATTTTCTGTTGAATTATATCTCATTTTGTATTAGTAAATAATGAAGAATATACACAGAAGGCCTAAAGCACCTCTATTTATGCAGCTTGTGGTGCATGATTGGAATTTTGTATGTGAAGATAAGGCAAAATAAATAGTGTATGTAGGAAAATTAGTCTGCATGTGTTTCTAAATTGTAGTGTTTCTGTGTATTTAAAGAGGCTGCCTGATGTCAGTAGGGACTAATTAAGGGAAAACCAAAGCAAGTGGGAAATAGGTTCCTATCTGTACTCACTGTTTAGGAAGAGTGGGAGAGATTTTTCAGGTCTAGGGTATCTGACCCGCAGAACAGAGAACATTCTTAGGGAACATTCTTGAGTCATGGGGCTGAAAGAAGCTAAAGGAGGCAAACAGAGACCACAGGTGTTAGGAGGCATGGAAATAATTGCATAGCTAAACAGTCACAGATTATTTTGTATTATAACAGTAAGAGCTAGATTTTTTTATGAAATCTGAATATTTACATAATTGAGGAAAGTCTAGCCCCTTGCTAAAACACCAACTGTATTTTACTCATCTGAGTGTGAGCAGCCACATACACCTTTGAGGCTTGCTGCTATTTGGTGCTCTTGAGTTTTTCACATACTCATAGTCATGGAAATTTCTAGCGCAAAACACTAATTGGAGGCCTTGGAAGTACTGGCAGCAATTTACTTATCTGCCTTTGAATATGTACATGTCTAGCTGGGTCTATAGATCTGTGTGGAATTTATTAAAACAAGAGAGTTCAAGATACTAATGCTGCTCTGGCATAATAACTGTGCTATCAAAGCAGGAGCTGTGTAACACAGTAGTGAAAATTAGTAATCATTATTATTTTTTGGGGCTGCCATTAAAATATTTGTCTCTCAGTATAAAGTTTTACCTTATTAACATCTAAAAAATAGGCTCATATAATTAGGTGTAGTAGTGAAAATAGATAACAGGATTAAATGTCTGTCAAAGTGATCAAGGGGAACTCTTAAGAGATTCATTAACTCTCAGGAATATATGCAGAAAAATTAATTAAATCCAAGACAAAATTTAATTGTGAAGATGGCATGTGAAATGATTGCCAAACAGTTTCCTTTATGTTAGTAATGCTTATTAAAGAAAATTGTGATGTGCAGAGGCATGAAAGAGGTTTCCACAATGCACCAACCCCAGCATTGCTTTCTGTTCTTGTTGAGGACTACATAATACCTGGAAGCTCTTTGGTTGCGTAGGGATCTCAATTGCAGCTGGAATTTCTGTGTTACTGCTGTTGTAATAAAAGTGAAAAGTGCCTGTATCTGATACATGTCTTGGAATACAGGAAATGTGGTGCTTTTTCCCCCAAAGGTTCCAAACAACTCTTCAAGAGCTTCAGTGCAGCTTGGTGTGGCGATACTTGGAAATGAAGTTTTGCTCTTGCCTGAGGTTAGAATATAGATTCAATCACATAATTTCTATTCATTGTCTTTTGTTATTTACAAGACCTAGGGTAATATTACATGCTATTACCCTAAGAACCTGGGCTCAACCCTGTGCTGTAATGTTAGACCAGCTGTAACCTTTCTGCAAAGTTGTCTTTGCAGATCCAAGATACAGAATAAACAGTGTAATGAGTTGTTAAAGGCAGAATCGAGTGTGCTTGTGTGCTAGAACAGAAAGTTATTCAAAACTGGTTTTTTCTCATTTGTTTAGTGTGCTTAAGCTCCACAAGCCTTAATTTTGTACTTTCTGTGAGATTTTCATTCCCATTATCTACAGCACTGAGTTCTGGCTTTTGGGAAATTTTTATATTGTATTTCCATTTTTCGATGACAAGTGTCTTTATTACTGGCTCACTGGTGTATTTCATTTGTAAATGAATGCTTGTTCTTATCTACGTGTATCATATATACATAACACCACCAAGCTTTCCCTTAATTGATGTGAGGGTGGGAAATTTCAAGGCTAGAATGGAATCTTAAAGGCATAACTCCCATTAATCTTACCCTGTGAATAGCTTGCTTTTAGTTGAAATTTAGATCATGGTAAATATACCTGTGTGAATCAGAACAAAGCATGATTGTGAGAGCAAAGCACTGAACAGTTCCTGCTGGTTATATGCTGTACATCAGCATCAAACTCTTACAGCTCTGCGTTCAAAGCCTATATGTTGAAAACTGAGGGGAAAAAAAAAGAGAATTTAAAGTGTTACTTTAAATCGCATACAGGTAGAAACCCTGCATGTTGTTAATAAAATCCACTTACTCAGTTCCTCCACAATTAAAAGCCTCTTTTTTAGGGAATTATGCTCTGTATTTCTTATATCTTTGATTCTGAATTTTTTTTTCCTTAGGAAAGTTTTCAGAATGGATGCCTGGAAACCACTTCTTCTTCTCTACATTTTCACCTTCTCTACAGAGTCAGAGGAGACTGGTAATACACTTAAGAAATTACTCTTCAAGTTGATAGCAAATTTGGTTTTTTACATTTATGCCCAATGCCAGAGCAAGATGGAGAATTGATGAAAATTTTTTCTAACTATGAATTATAATTAGGGATAATGTGGTATATTTTTATGAAACTTATAACTACAATATGAGAGTTTTCCTAAAGAAAATTGCAAAATTTAATGCAGCAGCTCATTAAATTTTGAGTTTGTTCATGCATGCTGAGGTTTCATATTTGCAAAAACAGCGTAAAGCTCTTACAATTGCAAGACTGCCAAAAGCAAGATAGGTCACAGTATTTAGCAGTTCCATTTTGGTAGTCTGGTCTTCTGGAAGATCTGTTTGAGAAGTGTTGTGCCCAATTGCAGGATATTTTCTGCATGACTGTTGATTTGAGGAAATAATAACTGTTCCATCCATGCTCTACTAGTGTTATATGCTTCTGGAATTTGTGGAAACACATGAGTTTAATACCTACTACAAAGAAATGTGCTTAGTATTCTTTAAGTTGGTGTGAACTAATTTTTTTCCCCTCAGAAAATAAATATTAATTAGTAATGTATGCATGCGGAATGGAGCACGACTAACTTTTCCTTTGCTCTCTTGAGAGCATTCCAATGGTTGCGTTCCACATACAGAAGTGTTTAATGTGCATTTACTACAGATACATTCTGAGCAGACTGTGAATGAAAATTGTGTTGTGGATTTCAGCATCTCTCCTTTTCCTACAAATGGTGTTGCAGAAGAATATATCTTCTGACCCTCTGTATGATAAACAGTGGAAAAGAAGGAACTAGTGGGTGATGGCAATTTAGCAGGATAGATGAAAAGATTTTTCTGCAACAGGCCAGTAGGTCTTGGATTCTGAAAAGCAATTAGGATTCAAAATTACTTTTCTATTAGATTACACAACCCTTAGGGGAAGTTACAACATATTTCTTCAGTCTGCAAGAAAGCTTCCATGACAGACATAATTTTCTTGGTAGATGGATCCTGTGAGTCAGCACAGCAATGTGACATATACTGAATTCTTGTTGAACACTTTTTATAACAAGAATGATTCCTTATAGAAGATACAAAAATTACATTACAAAGAAGGAGACACCAAAAAAGGACAGAGCTCCAGCGCTAGAGAATCACTTCATAGCAAGTGCTGGTAGCCAAAAAGAGGCTTGTCCAGAGCCTTTTTCACTGAGTACTCTGCTGATAGGGTAAAGGACGGAGCAATGGGATCTGTGTCTTTGAAGCTGACATAGGGATGATAAAATCCCCCTTGAGAGCTGTTTTTAATAGCTGATGATGCAGGGAGATTTCACAGTGGGAATTCTTGATGCACTGAAAATCATCAAAAATAATGTCAATCAGGTCTGTTAATGCCAACATCTCCCTGATCAGGGTAAAGAACAAACCTTTTGTTGGGTGTATAATTACAAATATCGACATGGCTTTCTGGAGTGATAAAAGTACCTGAGCTAGCTGCACAGCCATGCAATTGTTTTATCACAGAATACTGCCCATGTTTGCAACTCACAACTTGTACTTTGCTTCAGTCAAGAGCCACAACACTCCTTGCTATGGTAAATAGCTTCTAACTGCTTCACATTAAGCCTTCATAATCATAGAGGCAGGCACTGAGGCACTGAGGACAGTGTCTGAAAGGAGCCAGAGCAGATACCCACAGCAGGTATCTTAATAAAAATAGGGAAACAGACTATTCAGTGATATTTTAAAAAGAACCTCCTAGAAACATAACTTTGCCATTCCCAGCTGACCATACTGCTTCAGTGGGACTGTCAGCAGCCACTGTCTGTCAACAACACTGAAGTCTCACAGAGGCACTGTGCAGAGGGGGTGTGAGGAAATCCATGCTTGGATATGTGGGAGGTATTGGCAAGATGTGAACAGCAAATCCATAGTAATTTTGAGGTGCTACCTAAAAGCTTTTCCTAAATGAGAAACAGAAAGTGGTATCTCTTACTACATCTTTTAGATAGCAACAGTGGCTTGGATGCCACACAGCCTGAGAGGTTGCCAACCCCAAAGAAAATAAAAGTTCAGTAATGCCTTTAGTTAATATAGCAACTTTTATCAAATGTCACATGTTGGTTTTGAGTCTGAGTTTATTCTGCCTTGGTGTTGCATTACCAGTCACCTTATCATGTGGGAGGACTGAAGTACAGAACATATACAGTTGCTCTTTAATATTACATATTCATGCCAGCTATATAGTTTGATAATACTGTAGATGTGTTTGTTCAATTACAAAAAAGAAAAATGGAGTGCATGACAAATCAAAAACTGATCTCTTCTGACTGTGGCATAAGTGCATGGCATTGATTGGGTATGGCAAGAAGAGACAGTTCTCTCTTTGCTCATCCTGATAGGGACTGTGACTGTTGTTTAAAGCTCCTTGTTGTCTTCCTGTGTGTTGTGTTCACGTAGAGGTGATATTTTACATGTGTTGGATGTATGCTCTTTGTTCTCCTTGTTATAAAATTGATCCAACCCAGTTCTCCATGTTTCATTCCCATTGTGATCAGAAACTTACTGAGAAAAGAACACTGGGATGAGCACACTGCTTGTCTAAGGCATTTTGTAACAACAGCTGAGCCTCTTACGCATCCTAGGCTTGTGAGATCTTGAACACCCCAAAACTGGCTGGTGTTTGCCAGGGTGCTGGAGGCCAAAATGAAGAGCTAAACATTTCTTCCTAAAGACAGAAGCAACTCCATGTGAATTATATCTGCTCAGGTGGTTTGCAGAGAGAACAGCTGGACCTGATTCAGTATGAGCTCTGCACTCCCTCCTACTCTTTTTCCCATCAAGAGCTGAGCAGACTCCCAGATGAAAAAGCATTCCCTGGCTCCTGCAAGCAGAGAGAGGGCTGCTGTGGAAGTGGAATGTGCTGCTATGGAGCAGCATGACCGTGGCTGACGGAGTAGCACCTCCTGGTGTTTCATGGCAGGGAACAGGGAGATGTAATGGGAGGTACAGCAGTAAACTTTATATATGTACAGGCACACTTGTTTAGAGAGACAGAAGTTAAGGAAAACATATTGGGTTTCAGCTCAGTGATGCATGTATTTGTTGCTAAGATCTGCATAAATTTGTCTCATAAAACGAAGATCAACTTTCTGTGAAACCAGTTTTATCTTGTCCTGTCATCTATTTTAATATATTCACTGACCTTCTTCCCTGTAATAAATCTATTAATTCCCTTTTCTCCAGTCATCTTCTCCTAAACTGATAGATTTTTCAGTTTAAAGAATTACATTTCAGGGACGGCATGTTGACAGGACAAAAAAAGATACCTTTGCAGCAGTAAGGCAGGGCAGTTTAACAATGTAGATGTTTGTGGGAGAACAGGTGATGAGAAGGAGAGTTTGGCAACACAGAGGTGTTTACTCCTGCAAATAAATAGAGATTATCAGCCAGGTATAGAATACCTACCACTAGATTTTTTTTACACATTCTCATGCACAACATAGTAGCACAAAAAGTGAACTATTTACTGCTGTTTTGTTACTCATCCTGGTACACTGAGGGCTTGACAGAGAACGTTTTAAGAGCTGAGCAGTGTGGATGACCAGTTGTCAGGGCAGAATTGCTGACTTCATGCTTACCCTTCACACTGCCTCCAAATTATGTGACTAAAAAGATCCAGGTCTTAGAAAAACCTCATTGTGAACACATACTCTGTGTGCTGTACAAGAACACATACTGGAAGAAATATCCATTAGATTTTGTGTTTTCGTGTGTGTGTAGACATGCATGCATGTATAGATATATTTAACTGTTTTGTTGTGAGCTAAAACCATAAGAGGCATAGATTTTTGATGTTGCTCTGAGGTCTGAATGTCAGATTTTTTTAGCCCTAAAATCTCGTTCAATGTGACCTTTTACATTCAAAGATTTTCACACTGCTTTCTGGCAGATCATATCCTCTAGGGGGCGGTTTGTACCACAAGTGAAAATAGAAACATAACGATGGTCCCTCTGAGATAAAATTATTTCTAGAAGTATTTGGTAAAGAACTGAACACATTTATCTCTTTCACGAGAGAGGGAAAACTCAGAAAACTTATGTGAAATTATAGGAACAAGCCCAAACTAGCAAACAATGAAAGCAATCTTGTGTTTGCTAAGTGTTTCAGAATCAATGAGCGAAAAGAGAATAAAATTAGGTAGAGTGCTGTTTTACAGCTAAAATTGCATGCCTCTGACTTCCTTGCAGAGGTACAACAATGAATAATAATGCATCTAGGATCACAGAATAAAATTCAACATGAGAAATGAATAATCAAGGTAGAGAAGAAAAAACCCTGTGGTTTAGCTGAGGTTTTAATTAGGACAATATGATTGGGGCAGGGGGAGGAATTAACCACGTCACACTATTGGTTGTTATTATAAGGAGCAATGTGAGCAATTCCATAACTGAGGTAGCCATCACCTTACAGCAGCTGTTTTTCACAATGGTTATGACATTTCATGTAGGCAATGCTGCCTCTCTCTCATGTTGGTTTCTTTGGCCTATTGTTCTACATTTGCATGTATCACCTGGTCTTGTGACAAAGTGACAAAGCATAGTCAGTCATCAAGGTTCCCCTCACGATTGGAATTTGTGTTGTTTATTCTCCATTGGTAGCAAAGCTCATGGAGACATTTTCAAGATTAGGCCCTTTGAGGACACTGGGCAGCTGGGGGACAGATATGTTTTGCAGTTTGGGTATGTGCAGGGGTTAAGTACTTTAATTCTTAGTATTTGCAAGTTCACATGGCCACTCTGAAACCTGTGGGCTGATGGTGTTTTATGTTTATGGAAAACCTATTTCACTGATTCTTACTTCTGGCTTTAAATCTACCATGTTGCATTTTGTTCCATGATTCTAACAGAAAACAAGATCACATAGAATGTGATGTTCCCTATAACAGTCATAGAATGTCTGTATAACAGTCATAGAATGACTGTTTCCTATATTTTTTTTTTCAGAATGCAACATAGATCTTTCCATAGCAATTGATATTTCAAGGAGCACGCAGCCAGCACCCACAATGCTTCTGAAACAGAGACTGCAAGCATTCCTCCCCAGACTTCTACTCCAGATGAGATCATTGCCAAATATCAGCTGTAATGCTCCAGTCAACATTGGGTTCAAGTTCCAAGTATTGGCTCAGAACAAACAATTAATCTTTGACTCTGGTTTTGAAGACTATAATGAGGAGATCATCCAGGAGTTCTTAGATGCACAGACCACTGTGGACACCTACATGAATGCAGACTTTTTGCAGGCACTTGAGGAGAACTTCTTTAATGTGACGTCTGCTAAAGTTAAGGTAACTTAATGGTTTGAACATACATCTTGGAAAAATTAGGCATTTTGGTATTTACAAACTCTGATGCTGAGTACTCCAGGAAGACAAAAAAGTAGTTTGGGAACAGATGATACTACTATGCAGAATCACAGAATGGTAGAGATTAGAAAGAATCCCTGGAAGTCACCTTCTTCAATCCCTGTGCTTAAGGAGGATCAACTAGAACCTGTCCAGGGCCATGTCCTGATGGCTTTTGTGTATCTCCAAGAATGGAGACTCCTCAATGTCTCCAGGCAACCTATACCAGTGCTCAGTCACCCTAATGCTTTCTTAAGTTTATACAGAACTCCTGTTTTTTTCATTGACCTAATATAACCTGATGTATCAGTTCCAATTCCCTAGGCACTCTTGTAGTGAGATGGGACCCAGAACATTTGGCTTAATACATGTGATGATGAGTATTCATACAGATAACTTTCTTCTGTCTACCATGAAATTATTGTACTTTGGGTAGTGGAAAGTGGTTTTCTTTCAGAAACTCTTATTCCTGAAAAGAAACTACTTTCTTATTCCTGATTCTGGATCTTTGTCCAGAATAATGACAACTCAAAGCAGAAGTCACAGAAAAAGGTCATCTGAGAAATTTGTTTACAGAAGTTTATTCATGACATTAACTTGTCAAATAATTTCAAATAAGATCTGGGTTCTACTTACAGATAACTAAATATCAGGAAAATCTGCCTAGATGCTGCAGTTAATTCATCCATCTTGAAGTGAGGTGAAGGGAGATGCATAAACCTTCATCTAATCTCTTCTGAAATGCATAGAGATTCCTTCAACTTGGGTTCAAGAAATTCAGATCTCATTGCAGTGTTTCAGGGTCAATGCCTTGACAATTTATTCATGACAAGGCATTGACGTTGTAAAGCACTGAGCATGTCGTGTAGTAGCTGTTTGAATATTAGCACTTACTAAGGTCTCCATGCAGAAAGACCTTCCTACTAAGGAAGGACTGGTTAGTTCTTGCCAAATACATAAGGGTTTTCCTCTTCCAACTTTATTTTCACTTTTATAAAACACCAATTTTAATGTGATATGGAATGAGAAAACCATATTACAAATTCCTCTGCTTTCAGATGGAAGTTTGCACTCTATTTTTTACAGCATTTGCATAGTTGTGTGTGACTTACCAATTTAAGTTGTCATTTAGTGTATATTTAATGTTTTTTTCCCAAAGATTTCTTAAAATGTCTGAACAGGGAACATGACCACATAAGATTTTGCTTGTTCTGAGTCTCAGAGAAAGAACTTGTTTGACATAAAAGCAGTGCTTTTTTCCTCCTAATTGCCAGTTCTGGAGATCAGCGTCAAGCAAGGCTTCTTTCTGCTTAGGCATTATTATTATAAATAAATACACTGCATATCTCAGCACTTTGCCAGTGGATTAATATTCTTCTCTGACACTGTTTATGTACAAATTGAAAGTACAAGACTTTAGAACGCATATGAAATCACAATTTAATTTTCCTAGGATCCTGAGCAAAACATGCTTGTTCTGTAAAGATTATTAGTTATAAAACTCATCAGGGCCCATGATTCTCTGTTGCTTGTATTTCTTCTTTTCTTTATTATTTGTTTGCTTAGGAGCAAAAAAATTGTACCTAATTCCACAATTTTCAACAATGGATGTGTTCCAACAAGAGCTTGATATAAACAAATGCTTTGTAAACATAATAACATATAATGTAAACATAATTACATATAATGCCCACAGTAACACCTGACGTTCCCTGTTTCCTATGTTTTTAAAATGGAAAGATCATAGAAAAAACAACCAAACCCAGGCCTACAGTGTTGTCTTCAACAATCTGTGATGAGTTTACCCGTCCATGGTCCAGCTCTCTGCTCTCTATATCACACAGTGCTTCACCAAACATAGAATTTGTACCAGTGCCTCCATATTGTGTGTTTGGTAACTTACCAGTTAGCTCTAGCTTAAATTGGTGTGGCAGTCACTGCATTTGCTTTTGTCACCTGTCGAAAAATTTACCTTAACAGAAGTAACGGTGTTTGCATTGGTCAAAGCTGTGCCTTGCATTTAGAGAATGTAAAATATGAAGGGTGGGAGGGAAGAAGCTCTAGCTGTGCTTGTCCACTTGTTGGTCCGAGAGTTTAGGAGGATTTCAAGTCATTACCATTGGGGATAGGACTCAATTTACTTGTGCGGCTTCTTTCTGGGCAAACTAATCCACTCACTGAGTGGAACCTGATCTTTTGAAGAGGGAATTGGAGGAGAAAAATGGGAAGAGACTGGTAGCTTGAGGGGGAACTATAAGAAATTGTGCTTTCCTCCATCCTGGAAGAGACTTAACTGTAACTCTTTAGCTATCTTTGCCTGAAAAGATGGAAATGTAGCCAATACAAATTATTAGCATCCTGAGGTGAGCTAAATCTGATGTCTTAAGAAGGAAACATAGGGCAGAGGACAGAGCAGGGTGATGACTTGCTTGTGTGGAAAGGGCGAAAAGACATAAATATCTGCATGGTGGGGGTGGATTTGACCCAGAGAGGATGTGCTTCCTGGTGTGGCTCAGTTGATAGCCAATAGGAGCTGCTCTTGAAGAAATGGGCAAATTTGTTTGCTCTAAAGTCTTCTCCACATTCACATGTAAGAGAACTCTTCCGACATCAGAGTAAGTGGGTGAGTTAAAAAAGAAATTGTCTCCTACCTCGTATGCTAAGATTATAGATATAATATAGCCATGCTATATTCAGCAAGAAAAATCCCTCAAATGGAAGTGCTATCAAGGGAAGAGATGCTTTTGTGTTCTGTCCTCATTGTTCCTCGCTACCATTTTCCAACACACATTTCAGATCTACCACAGTGTAATGCAATTTGACCATCTCATAGCCATTTCTCAATGTGAACTGTAATTCTTACAAAGACTGAACTTCCAATTCCTTTGCAATTGACTTGTCATTACTCCCTTTCCTGACAGGTTCTGTTAGTATTTTCAGATGGGCTGGATGATTCACTGGAAGACCTGAGGAAAGCAGCAGACTCACTTCGCTTTAAAGGTATGACAGTACCACCTTGATGCTCCAGCCTCCTACTACCACAGGCCTGATGTACAGCTCCCCTATTGCAACTTTTCCATGTAACACTGCCTCTCCATGCTTGTGTGGCATTGCCCAGGGGTCCCTGGGAGAGTATTTGCTTCTCCATGTGATGCAGTGCACATAATGACTTGTCACTATATGGCAGATGATGCCAGAGACATGCCTAGGGGTGCAGAGGTTCTAGTTTCTGGAGTACAGCTCCAACAGCTGGAGCAATTCAGAATGGACTCCTCTCAGTGATGAGTACAGCACCAGAGGTTAGATACGACTCTGACTTCTCTAGGAGAAAGCAGGTTTGAACTTGTGTTTTGGGCACTCAGTAGCAGTCTGGTGTGACAGCTGGGGAGAAAAGTCCGTTGGAAAATTACTGGTCTGGATTTTTCTCTTACGCATTTTTCTCAAAAGCTTGATTTTTTTTAACATTCTGTGTTGAAGCCATGAAATGTAAGTCTTGCAGGGAATTGCTGTTATTCAAGTTTATATTGTTGATTAAATAGTGTGCTTTTTAATAGTGGTTAAATTCACTAATTCAAGTCTGTGCTTACATTGAAGGTCTTGATGCACTTCTGTTAGTTGGCCTGGACAATACACAGAACTTGACTGAATTTTGGGAAATAGAGTTTGGCAGAGGGTTTGGATACAACGAACCTCTGAGTGTTGGGTTTGCAGATATTGCAAACATCTTGCAGAGAAACCTTGTAAGTCCTTCTATGATATAAACAAAAGGGGGTAGAAAATCAGTCTTTACTTTATGATTCATATATGTAAATGAAATGCTTCTTGTAATTTTTCAGGATACTGTTGCAGAAAGAAAATGCTGTAAGGTTATTTGTAAGTGTCTTGGAGAAAATGGTGATCATGGTGTCCGGGGAAATCCTGGAAGGAAGGTAGGAGGTCTTAAATAAAAGCTGCTTTATTTTTCAAAGTGTTTCTGGTTTTTGTAGTATTTCAGAGCATGCATGTATGTCCCTGTGATATTTAATGTTAGGACAGATGAAGGAGAATATTGAATATGATCCTTTCTCTGCTGCACGCTCCTATGCAAAAGTATCTTTGTAATTGAAATGATTTGTACATGTAAAAATCATTAAGCACTCTCCTGCACCACTTCAGCAGAAAATGGAGAGGGATTAAAAAATTAAGTCTGATTAATCAAGAAGCTTATTATCTATTGGGAATGAGAAATTTACAACTGACAAACTGAGACTAGAAAATAATCCTTTTTCACTAGGTATGTGCCTTATCCTTTTGTGACTGGTTATTCCAAATATCCTCTTCTATAAGTCTGTTTTGATCTAAAAGTATTACTTCTTTTGAAATTTTAAATTGTTTGTTTTAAGCCTTTTTGAATATTACAGATATCACTACTTCTACAGCATACTTGTAGAATTAATTAATTATTTAATATATGTAGTATCCATTTGACTACTATTCATTCCATTATTTCTGCTTATTCCAGTAGCATGTGAGATAAATGGTATCTGCAGTTCACACTCTATGGTTCTGTGGTTGCAGTTAAATGAAGTGTTGGTTATCTCTTAACAAAAGTATAGTCTCCTAATACTTCTTCATAAACCAATTTACTGATTTCTTCCATTACTCTTGTTGATTTTCTTACACCTTTCTGTTTTACTGAAAGGCTAGATTAAGGTGCTTAGACAGGGTTCAGAATGTAAACATGATTGTTGTGCAACTAGAAATTCCCTTTGTTCTGCTCAAGTTTTGTCCTAAGGGTATGATATTTGCATGACTTCCAGTACAAAGTTGAAACATTCTTATGTGTTTGCAAGGCATTACAATAAGTTCATCCTAACAAGTTTCCAAATCCTTATATTTTTTATTTCACCTTAGAATTTCATTACTGTGTAATGCTTCCTTTTCCAAATCACTGGAAAAATGTTTGATTTGACCAAGTATCCCAATGAGCTTTTTTATCAGAGAATTTCCTGAAATCATGAACTGAAATTTTATAATAACCATTGGTATTTTCTTGGGGTTGCGTCTGGGGCTTTTTTCACAGCTGTGTCAAACATATGGGACAGTACAGTGTGTCTGTGTAAGTGCAGGGAGCCTGCTGTCCTCAGCATAACCAGATCTAATTTTCAGGAAATGTTTTCTATCTCTATGTACAGAATAATCTGATAGAGATGAACCCAGTGTGCTTGGATAACAGTGTTACTTATCTTTTAAATTGTCATTTTTCAGGGAAGTACAGGTTACAGAGGATCTACTGGCCATCCTGGTGAGGAAGGTGGGATTGTAAGTAAATATTTATCTTCCTGCTATGATGTTAGTTGGTGCCTCAATCTGTCTGCACTTATTCACTGAGTACCTATCAATGCTAACCCAAAATGTGTTAAAGGAACAGGTAAATACACAGATCTGTTTCTCTGTGCCTCTGCATCTCACCATAGATAGTTACTCAGTTAAAAAAAGCAACTCACCAAAAGTGGGTTAGTTATTCAGTTAAAAAAAACAACCCTCTTTCAAGTACAGACATTTCAGCTGGAGATTGGTAACGCACCATAAACATGGCATGATTGTGAGAGCAGAGGACCAGGTGCAACTCAGATTAGTAGCTGATGTTCTCTTACTGCCCATATGAAAATTTCCAGGTGACTTGCATTTGTGTCCTTAGTGCAGTGAATGGTGATATAGTTCTGTCTTGCTTTAGTCTTATGTGATGGATTAACCAGTAATCATCATTGTATGGATGAGATTGAATATTTTCTTTTGTTTCTTAGGGGGAGAGAGGCCCAGCTGGTTTCAGTGGGACTCAAGGAGACAGGGGATGTCCAGGTGACAGAGGCCATAAGGCAAGTATGTAACCTTGAAATGTTTCCTTATTTTGTTTCCTTTAAACCTGTGTTCTGTACTGGGAACAAATCCCTGCACTGTCTTCCTGAAGCGTGGATGAACGTCAAGATCCAGCGGTAGGAATGGCAGCCAGTGTTTGCTGTCTCATTTTGAGAGATGTTTTGTGTAACCCAAGCTTGGTTGAATGACTCAGGATTTTGCTGACTAAGCAACTTGATGATGACTTTTTCACCACCAGTTCCAGACTGGCCTTAGTTAAAGCTGAAAAGATTTATGAAGTGGGAATGAAAATTAAGCCTGACTGTCTTCCCAGAGGAAAGGAGGGAATCCCAGTAGAAGGTTTGACAGTAGGGACTATTAATATTGAGCTCAGCATACCTCTGCACAGCAAGCTATTGTGCCCTGCTTTTCAAGCTCAATAAAAATATTTTTACCAAATTTCATTTATGTTTATTTTCAATTTCAGGGGGCCAGAGGCTATAGAGGAAGTCAGGTATGTGTTTTCATGTGTGGTCAGTTTTCTTTGAGAGCTGGGTTCTGCTTCCTTTCATGTTACCCTGTAAAATGAAATTATCAACAAGGAAGGAAAATAGTGTAAAAACTTCACAGCATTTTATGAACTATGCTATGGTTCTATGGTTCTATAAGGATGGATTTGAGATACCTTTCACATTAATCAAAATCAGCAGTCATAATTGAATTTTTATATTATTGCAGTCATAGTTGATTTAGTCTAACTGATGAGAAAAGGATTTATTTACTGACTAATTTGATAATCTCTTGAGGTGGTAATTCTGGTCAGCTGAATCTCATTCTAATTGTGAAGAGGAGCAGAGGGGAAAAAAGGTTATAACTAATATTTATTGGGGGTTTGGACAGCATTTTCACTACATCATTATTAACCCATTTTCAATATCCAAACTTCTCTTCAAGCTGTGTTTGTCATCTCATCTGCTAATATTTCAAATCTACTTGTTTAACCTTTCAAACTTACCTGTTCATGAAGGAGCTATGGTTACTAATTCGATAATAAAAAGTGAAGCCTGGAAGACAATGATCTATAACAGTAATAGTTTCCAAGCCACAGTGACTAAAATGAAATCAACTTGTATTGAATACTTTGATACAAAACCACTTCTAAAAATGACTTGTGAGCCTCAAAGATTCAGAAGATGCTTGCCTCCATAACTGAGCAGCTGGGAGAAACTTCAGAGAGTGTTTCTGAAACCTCAGCTCTATTTAAAGTACTGTTCTGAACTAACTTTTTAATCTTCTCATGTGTTTCTCTTTCCTTTTCCATTTTCTGCTCTGTTCTCTGAAGTAATTTGTCGTCCTTCAAATACCCAAAACGTCTGATTATAGAGGAGGGAGAGTACTTGCTGATGATTTTGATTTATCAACATTAAATAGTGCAGTAGATCTTACCAGTTGCACAAACTCTACTGAACTCCAGTGAATACGTGAATATCTTCATTATGTTGTGTCATGATATCCACAAGTTTTATTTTAAATAAAAAAATGAAACTTTCAGCACATAAAAAATGTGATTCAGTAGTGCCAGCTTAGTAAGGTTGAAGCAGTTTATTGAAGTTATTGAAGTCTGCGAGGCATTTTATTGTAGCTATTTCAATAAAAGGAAATACTGAATGTTTAATAGTATGAAGTTTGGCTCAGGTTTTCTGAGGTAGGAAATGACTGATGGAAAAAAATAAAACTTCAGTAAAAGTCATTACTTAGTGCTCAGAATTTTTCTGGAATGCTTATTCAAGAAATTCTTGTTTGTGATGTATTAATCTAATCAAAATATACAGCCAGCTGTTTTTTCTTATAGTAAGTACAGACCTGTTTTGAATGAAAGTTCTTCCCCAGGAATTTTCACTAGGTGGTTTTGCAAAGTCAATTTAGCATTAAAACCTACAAAGCAATTGTATTTGTGGTCTCTATCAGAGTGAGACTACTGATGGGTTTAATTTGTTCTTGTGCCACTTTCAGTGTTTGTTGAATATCATTTCGGCTTTCTGGTTAGTTGTCTCAGCTAAATTAATTTCTTACTACAAATTGAACCACCACAGTTAATTCCTTCATTTTTATCCTAGTAAAGAAAGGTAGAAGAAGTTTCAAAATATCCTGTAAAAACTGAGTGTTATTTGGCTGAGTCTGAAATATTGTGGACCATAAATACATGAAATAAGAATCTCACAGTTATAACTTTATTTAGGTGCCTCACACGAGTTAACATTGCAAACTCCTTAAGTCTGGGATGGGTATGACTTCCATAAATGTTTGCAATGTGGTGTATCATTTTTGCAGGCAAAGAGAAGAGAAAAACAATGTGAATTTGAAAGAGAAGGTGATATTTATGTAGCCCTGTTATTTATGTACTTTTGCTGAAAGAGTTGTGAAGTTTCTTAAAAAATCCTAGAGTCTTCTCAGATCTTCTGTAATTATTTTTTATCATGGTTATTCTTTCTGGTTTTTCAATCCACTGTTCATGTTATAAAACTATGTAAAAAAGCAAAAAAAGCACAGTACAAACACGTATGATGGTTGAAATCAGAAGCACAAGCTTATCAGCATGATAGATCAAATACTAGTAGTTTATTTTGGAATATATTTGAATTTTGAAGGTGCTGCAGCTGGGAAAAGATTTGAAAGCTGAAAGAAAGAAAAGCAGAATTTAAATCCTGATGGAAATCTATAATTTAAATAGCTGCTTTTCTTATTAAGTGTCATTAACAGTTAGTTGTTTTAGACATTGTTAATTCATTAAAAATATGAATTAGTAATTAAAATTTATAGTTATTATTCTTAATTATTCTTGCTAACCATTAAAACCACAGATCTCATTCAAGTTTCCAAATGCAGGGTGAACACTTCTTTCTTTGCTCAAAGAGGCAAGTGGACTAATGCTAATTGGCTTTCTTTTCCTCATTGCTACAGGGTGAACATGGGGAGAGTGGATTTGATGGCACTGATGGAGAACAGGTAAACATTACTTTAAATATGCAGTGTTATTAAAGACGCCAACATCAGGGTTCAAAGGTACAGATTTTTTGCCTTGGATGGGCTTTAGTGCTGAACAGAAGTTCTGTTGTTGGGTGTTTAGAATTTTATATCTGACTGAAGCTGGATTCTGCCAGAAAAAGCTTGAGAACCTGATTTAGCAGGAAGAACAAACATTATTTTGTCTTCTTTGTCTCCCCTTTCTGAGTCTAGGGAGAACATGGATTTCCTGGACCTTCTGGGGAGAAAGGCAGCAGAGGAAAATGGGTGAAGTACCCCTTGCAGTAATGTTTTTATTTTATGGAAACATCTTTCCAAAGTGTAATGCTGTCTGTAATGCCAGTGAGTTGTTTTTAATAGCTGCCTGTTCTCTAATATGCTGTCACTCCTGCTCTAAATCACTGTAGCTCCACTGACTTCAACAGATCTGGCCCTCTGCTGCCACAGATACTATCTATACTTGTACCTGAATTGTTTGTGCTCTTTTTATGAATTTAGGGCAGAAAAGGCCCCCGAGGAGAACCAGGTGAACGAGGAGAATCTGGTCTAAGAGGAGATCATGTAAGTGCATTCCTTTATTTTTATTATATTTCTCTGATTTGCACCTCGATTTTGTGATGGATATGTCTGAAATATATGTGAATTTAAGGTTTTTCACAGTCCTAGAAAATGCAGTACTCTGCAAGAAGAATGGCATATTCTAGGAGTCCTGACTCCTTAGCTGTAGATGGACTGATGTGTTTTGATGTGTTGCTTGGAAGCAGGTGTATGAGCCTCAGGTGTCCTGTTTGTTTATGAATTTTTGGTTGGTTTGTTTGTTTGTTTGTTTTAACCATAGGAAACATCACTCCTTTTGAAGCTACTTATCATAGAATGCCTTCAGCTGACAGGGATCTTAAAGATCAGCTAGTTAGTTCCACACCCCCTGCCATGGGCAGGGACACCTCACACTACACCAGATAGTCTGGTGAAAAGACCAGGTGGACTAGGTTACTCTTCCCTGTTGGTTCCCACCCTACAGAGGAATTTGGGATCATTTGAAAACCCTGTGCACTGACTCTTGGTTAGCAATTATAATGATGCAAAGGCAAGTTACTTCTTCATGTTCACCTTTTTCCTTGCATGCTCCAGAGATCTACATAAAGGCACTCCCTGAGGTCTAAAATTCCAGTGTAGACATCACAGTTCCTGTCTTGAAAAGACACAATTTTGTCTTATATTTTATTTTGTCTTATGTTATATATTTCAAAGACTTTGTTCCGAACAGTCATATATTGTGCTGACTCCTGTATTTAAAGCTTATATTGAAAAAAAAAAAATGTTCAGATGTCTTGGTAATTTGCCTCTTTGAAAGATCAGGATTTCACTTGATCTGGCATTAAGTGGCAAAATGGAACTCCATTGTAGTGTAACCCCTCATCTTAAACTCATGAGTTATGATCTTAACTCAATTAACTATATCAAATTAACCAGAACAGTTTCACGTTTTCAGTTTAATTTGTTGTCCATTAGTAATTTTGCTTTTAATCTCTGTGGAAAAGAACTTCATGGACTTTGCAGAACTTCCTATATCTTACAAGCATTTTCATTTAAAATAGCCCTTTTTTTTCTTGCTGTCTGCAATTACAAATTTAATTAATTCTATTTCTGTATCCTTCCACTGTAGTCAAAGTAATAAAGGTATGGTAATGGAGATGCTGAGCTTTCCATTGATCTTTTTCAGGGAGACCCTGGGGCTAACAATAATGTTACTGGTCCTAAGGGTGAAAAGGGAAACCTAGCACCACAGGTAAGCAAGTTGATCTATTTTGTGGAGAGAGGATTTGCATAATTGCTAATTTCTATTGGCTGTCCAGTGACCAAGGATGTTTTTGTTTGTTTGTATTTTGCCTTTGGTATTTCTGTGTCTGCAACACAGAAAGCTTTAGGAAGTGTTTGATACAGTAAAAAAAGAAAAAAAAAGGAAAAAAAATGTTTACAAACACAATAGAAATATTCTCATGATAGAGAGCTAAGGGAAAATATGGATTTAGTATAAATACGTTATTCTACCACTGATTTGCATCAGCAACCTGAGAGGCTTTTAGTAATGGGTTGAAAGGATACTGTTAAAAATTATGCTGGGAAAAATGCACAGGGTATCAAAAAAAGATACTAATTTTGTTATGGAACTGCTATTGCCTCAAGGTGGTGAGTAAACTCCATTTTGATCTGTAAGTAGAATATAAGAGCTGGGATATATGCTTATATGGTGATGTTTGAGTTTTTAACAGGTGTTTTAGCAAAGCTACAAGGAAAGAAGCATGACCGAAAAGCATGGCTTGCATTACCATTACAACTTGTTTGGAAAGAATAAGCAAAGCTGATAACTAGTTGGACAGTAGCATAAAAATGATGGTGAATGAAAGCTTAAGAGGATGGCAAACATGTGCGGAAAATCCACTGATTTAGAAGTCTGTTTCTCTCTGAAAAAGTAGGATTGTATGCATACATATGTCCATGTAGAGTGTGCTGAAAGCAGTAATAAAACTCTGAGGGTTACTTTTTGAAGAATAATTGGGTTTTAATGACTCTTTGGAAGAAAATCTCATCTGTAGTAGTCGAGCTGAAAGGCTGAAGTCAACAAAAATGATTTCACGGAAGCCTTGACTTAGTATTGGCTGTTGATAATTGGAAATCCGAAGCAGACACAATCTGTCTGGTTTATAATTTTTGAATATAAATGATTTGTAAAAAGCAAGAATCAACATTAGTATGACACAACTGATTGCAATAAAATACTTATAAGAAGAAACAAAGAAGGAATGTATAAAGAAGAATGTGCATGCACAAGATGTTTAAAGAGCTTGGTCATACTTTGTTTTGCAGGGAGACCCAGGCCCACATGGATTCCAAGGAGTGCAGGGTGATGCTGGTGTAGATGTAAGAATAGCAAGCAATATGGGGTGGAAATAACTTATAAAAGATACAGTGGGGTTCCCCCTGAGAAAACCCATTTTTTTATTCTTTGTGTTATCCCACCCTTCAAACTCCTGCAAGGAGAAAGAACAAAAATCTTCTAAAGTTTTCATAGTGAACCGTATTTGGCTTTAATTTGGCTTAGTAGCTTATATATATTGCAATGTGTTTTCTTTTCTTTAAAATCAAGAATTTGCATTCCTGTTAATTTCGGGTCTGATTCATATGAAGTCACAAGACTTAAACTCAATTTCTTTTTCAATGAACCTTAATTGCTTCACAATTCCACCCTAGATGAATCTATCTCTTCTTTCTGTCCATGTCTACAAGTTTTCTATGTCTGTTCAAGCATATAAATAAGCTCACTGGCAGCTGAGCTGCTCTTTTTTAGTTCACTGGAGACTGGAAATTGTGAGGGCCCCTCTTCTATTCTAGTCTGTCAGAATGGTGCCTAATGCCAAAGTCTGGCATGATCATTCCCCAGTCAGGCTGCAAAAACATCCTAATGGCCTCCAGTGATGTGAGGTTTAGCAGTGTGCAGCAGGAAGTGGTGTAAAGCTCTGGGCTCAGAGGGAGAGAAGAGGGCTTTTGTTCTCTTTATTTTAGCCAAAGGGCAGCTGACTGAGAAGATGTTTTCCAGAAGTTTGTTGAAATGTCTTCTCTCTGCACTCATTAAGGATCTAATTTTTTATTTTTTTTTTTGAAAGGCCTATTTGTGTAAGAATTTCTGTCCCAAATCCACATTGTTCTCATTTTTTTTTTACCTTAAATCTTTCTGTGGAAATAATCTTTGCTTTCTTTAAGCTGTATTTGGTTTTATTGTATGTGCAATGTGTTTTATGATAAACTGCTGTTTCACATATTGCTCAGTATTCTGGATGTAATCTCTCATGCCACTCCTTCCTAGGGCGCGGCAGGTCGAAGAGGCCCTCCAGGTATAAAGGTGAGTGGCTGACACTGCTGCTACCTATTTATGTGCAGCTACATGTCCAGCCTGAGTGTTTGCTCCTCTAAAGGGAAAAATTCCATTGTGAGCCAAGACACAAGTGTTTAACAACCAAAAGTCTACTACAAGCCAAGGCAGCCTTTGAATCTCAGGTGGATGTGGTAGAGACCCTTGTGACTTGAAGGATTTAGAACTGGAAGAGAGTTTTCATCAAAATAAATGGATGGTTACTTTCACTATTAGGGCAAGTATGGAAACATAGCTAGTGAAAAGACTGTCACTAAAGATGGCAAGAATGAGTAGTCAGGCTGCAAAATCTGACAGTTTATTCCTCCTTTGCTGCATGCACACAGAGATATGTGTGGTACACTTGTGCAGCACAGATAAAATTAGGGCAAGTTCTACACGACACTTTACACAAGAGAAACAGTGTTAACTGCGGCTCTGACAATTGGCTCAAACATATAACATAATCAAGATTTTGGAAATAATTCCCCAAGTCAATATCTAAAAGAATATAGGATGTATAGAGTAGGTCAAACCCACTGCATTCTGACTGATCATTCCAGGATGATCCTCTGGTAGAAAAATCTCTCATGTTATTGAGAGATGACAAAATCTCTCTCATTGTTAGGTGGCAGCCCTGGTTTTCCTAGACTTATATCACATAGAGTCACCATGAAGGAAAACTTTCCTGAGATGTACTTAGTAAAGACATCACTGCAATTCTCTTAAATGATGATTCAGATAATGTTCTTGGAAAAGAAAACTTGTTTGTCCCAGGGTATGAATCACAAAATACAGTTATCAAAGCAAATCTAAAAGCAGCTATATTCAAGGGTGGGTTAGTACAAGTAAAAATTAAATTCTAGGTATTCTCAAGTATAGGTTACATGATCATTCTAGAAAACCTTGCTTCAGCACAAATGATTCACATTTGACCCAATCTCTCTGCCAAGTTGCTAACACAGATAAGAAAGATGGTATATGCCATGATATAGGATTTTCCCCTTTGTTTTAGTGCATGTAAACCCAAGGAAACATTACAATTTTGTGTACAACATTGTCGGTACCAATAGGGTGGAATATATCTTGAAGTCCTGCCGTGTGTTGGAGCCTGGGGAATGGGTAGAGTTGTAGCTTCTAAATAAAAGTGCCAGCCAGCATTTTGAGTAGGCCAAGTGTAAAATGTTAATAGATAATAGCAAGAATAACCATAGTGATGCAATATAGAACATAGATTCCAATGGAGGAAAAGACTGTCTTTTATGGCAGTAATATTTCTTTAGCAGCACAGTGTTTGATCTGTCTCTGATTTCTGGGCTTTCTGTCCCTCTCCTGTTGAGAGGTTTTGCTATACTTTTATTACTTTTTTTCTCTGTATGACAGCTAGGTAACACAGATTTTTTATGTTTAGAATGATTCAAATTAATATTTCACTGGGCAATGTAAGTGAGAGTCCTGCAAGTTCCCTAAACTATAGTCTGGTCACTTCCCAGGTTTTTGCAATGCACATGTATGCCATGTGCCAAAACCCCTGGTTTCTGAAAGCCTCAAGTTGGATTTCACTCTGAGAATCCAAAATTTGCGCTGAGGCATTGCAGATAGGAATATACTGGAAGATTTTAATACTGTCTGCCAGCAGGGAGAAAGCAACATGCTTTGGCTATTGCCAGGGTCAGCATAACTTGAAAGTATATGAACATTTTGGAGTTCTTTCCTGTTTCTATCTCAGAAATTCTATGTAGGGTTTATGAAGATATTTTAGATTAAAATATTGAAGAATATTCATCAAGTCTGCCTCTTAATTATTCCAATCCTTGGTTGGTCACTCAGAAGTCCATTTCTTAGGTAATGATTAAACTTAGTGCTTTTTTTTTTTCTTTTCCCTGTTGGATTGCAGCTGATATCTCATGAATGTTTGCATTATTCTGTCAGGTACCAACAAAAAGAACTAATCCAACTAAGTTATGGTGGTAACACGGTCATAACTGAAGTCAGTGGAAATGGATCTGTGCCATATCTTGGTTATACTAACAAGCACAAGAACTCTTATGTGGTTAGAAAATAAGAATGTTCAACTTGTTTAATAAATTCAGAGTATGGAGTTAGTTGAACCTTTTCAACTAATTGAACCTTAGTTGAGACTACCCTCTTCATCTCTATGGGAGGCCCCTCAGCCGGTGATGAGGCCACCCTTTTGTAAAATGGCAGGGAACAAAAGAAATGACTGAAACTCACAGCAACATAGAACTTTCAGACTGTTTTCATTCAAGTACTTGATGATCAGCTTTGACTTCTAAAAGCATGTAAAAAACCATTTGTCTGGCTCAGTGAGCATTGAAAGATAGGTACCAATCAATGATCAAACACAGGTAATGTAGATATCCTTCACTGAAAACAGGTAAAAAGTGAATGGCAAAGACAATTGCACACTTCTGTCTTCCATATCCCCTGGAGAAGCAAGATGGAGCAGTAAACCCTGCAATATCACAGTGGCACCCATCCTTGGGTGAGACTGTGGGTGTTGTGTCCTTCCACTGAGATCTCTTGCATGGCAGGATGTTACAAAGCTGCCACAGGGCATAACTGTATCAGCAGAATTTATGAGAGCTCCACTGTGAAGCTCTCCTGGTGTCCCTGGGCTGGGAAGCAGATCTATTTAGTCTTGATGTTTGTGGGGTCTTCAAGGGCCTTTCTGTGGACCACAGTGTCCTGCTTTGTAAGGAAATAGGGTATAGCCAGTCCCACTGGAGGAGGAAGGTTTTGTGCTGAAATGGAAAAAAGAAGAACACCCCATTCAGGTAGATAAGAGGCATTTTATTGGTGGTGATGTGCTCAGAGATGAATAATCATATTAGAGACAGTGAGCCAGAATTCACCCACCTAACACATAAGGACTTGTTTTAGGTTTAGCTGTTAATAAAAGGCATGAAATAACACCCTCATTATCAAAGTCATTAAATTACCTAGCAGTCAGCATGAACACAGTGCTGTTCACCATATGCTAAAAAGGACTCCTCCCAGGACTTGCAGTTCCAATTGTCTGTGCCTTACTGTGATAAAAGGAGACTAATTTTTTCAAATAGTTAAAACAACATAAAGAAGCACAGCTAGCCATTGTTAACAGTCAGAAGTAGCCAGCAGGCAGAAATAATAGAAGGTATGGTGTGGTATCAGAGAGGTGTTTGTCACAGACAAGAACAACACTGCAATCTGTGTGCTGGAAATAAAGCAAAATAGGGAAGAGGGAAGGGAGATTAATTTAAAGGAAGGCAAGAGAGAGAGGAAAAGGCAGGGGAGAAAAAAGGACAACCACTTTTCTGGGTTTTGATTCAAAGTAAATTTAAGTAGCTGAAAACTTTAAATTGGTTTTAGATTTTAGTAGAGTGTGCCTAAGAAATGTATCCATTTTTATTTTTGTCAAAATTATTTTTGTGGAAATCTGTTTCTGTTTGGGTTTTTTTTACACCTGTCAGTATCACATACTTGCTGATTTTGTTCTTACCCTGGCAATAAATTAACATCCTTTTTTGCTTTTGGCTTTTTTTTTCTGTTGTTATCTGTTGTTATCTTTTGTTTCATTCATATGGTGCAGAATGAAAGTTCAGCCTTTTAAATTCATTTTTCCTCAGAAGATTCTATCCAGAACCATCTGTTTCCCAAGAATCTTCAGACATATGTTTATGATTTCTCAGTGAAAGGGGGTCTCCAAGGCCGTAGTATCTTTATGCTTATTGTCACCATTTTACTCAATCCAGAAGGCAGTGAGTGTTTCTTATGGACCTTAGCTAAACTGACTCATCCTCAGATGGCAGCTTTATGAAGATGGGAGCTGGAAATTTTTTTTCCATCATCAAGGCAGATTTGATTTGCCTCACTGAATAATCAGAGTAAAAGATGGGGAGTTAAAAGCGATCTAATTCTAGTGTGATTGTGAAGTCATGATTCCCCCACAGGGCCATTACCCATAGATAAGGGGAAAGAGGATCTGGCCTGGCTTTATGAATTCTGGTCCTCACAGTGGACAAGGGTAATGCACAAATATTGCTGAGACATGGTGTAAAATGTATTCAGCAAACTAAAACTGACCTATTCTGCTGCAGCTTTTATATTCATCACACCTCCCAAAAAACTAAAGGAAAGCTACCCTTCTGCTTTTTATTTGAGATTTTTTCAACAGGAATTTGAAGCTGTTTGAAAACTGCACTGAAAAGCATTCTATCCACTGAGAATCTGTATAGATGTGAAATTATTATCTTTTGATGTACAAATCAGAGATACTGATTTGTCTGTGTTTGTTGTTATTTTCTTGGGTTTTGTTCTGGCAGGGTGAACAAGGAGATCTGGGAGAAAAAGGTTATTCAGGAGAAACTGGTCTTCCAGGCCCACAGGTAACTAATAGAACTTCTGAGTTGTTTTTATGCTAGTTATGGAGAAAATAAATTTTCTGCCTTGATGTTTTGTTTGTATTTTGGGAAGCTTTGTTAACTTCAGCTAATGAAAATTATGAGTAAGGCTCCTCCTTGGCAAATCATTTCTGTAACCCTGAGGAATTAAATGTGACAAGTTACACGGGTGCAACTTCTAGTGAAATTAAAAGAGAAACATGAGTAACAAAAATAAGTAATTTAGCCAACACACCTCCAACTTACATGATATTATCAAGCAGATATCTTCAAAGTGAATAATTTAGAAATTGCTAGCAATAAATACATAAAAACTATTGCATTGACAAAACCAATAAGAAATGCTTTGTGGGTAAAAAAATTGCCAGGTGGAATAATTTTGAAGAGAATTATCGTGGTACACTTCTTACAGTAGCTTCTAGTTTAAAGATGCTCTTAGATACTCTAAAGATGCTTTTAACTTTACATTTTAAGATGGAGAGAGCATGCCTAGCTTATAGTAGGCTGCTTATGGCTCCCTTGGTATCTTAGACACCTCAGTGGATCTCTGAATCAGGCTGGCAGGCAGTGACCCTCTCAGATGCTTCACACAGGCAAATCTTTATAACAAAACAGCCAAAAGTTTCACCTGTAAAATAGGACTTGTGAAACAGGCACTGGGATTCTGGTCATTGCAGCAACATGATGGTCATTTGTCACGGTTAGGGACAGAAAAGAACTTCACTCACCCATCAGGTTGAAGTGAGGAAAATAAGGGAAATTTATTATGATTTGGAGTTTAAATAGGATTTGGAATTTGATCAGGGGTTGGGAGATGAGAGGAACACCTTTCTCACCCCAGTGGTCAAACCAGCAGTCCATCACAGGGAGAAATGAAAACAGTCTACTTTGTCCTTCCCCCTAGAAAGAATGTTGTTTACAAAAACATCAGTATTTGTTTATGTTTAAATCGTGAGAAAACTCCAATAGAACTAGAAACAATCAGAAGGCTGAAGATCAGGGTGACAGTCATTGAAAGGCTGTTAACATTGAAATGACTTCTTGTTTCAATGGTTTCTCTACATCAGGGCCCCAGAGGACCACAAGGAATCAGAGGACCTCCTGGACCACAAGGCATGCCAGGCCCTCTGGTTAGCTTTAAATAATATATTCCAACTGAACCCATTAGGGCTTTTCATTCTCAGTGTTGATGTTGTTCTTATAAAAAAAAGCTTAAAAGAGTAGAAATCGAGGGCTTTTTAGTGTAATGCTTCAGAAAACTGATTTGCTGTCTTGTATGACAAAATAACAGCCCTGAAAATAAATTTAGGTGCGTGAATAGCAAGTGCTAGGGTGTGATGAAGTTGTAACTGCTGAGTTACTGAACTGTCTGCTGAACTTCTCTCTTTTGTAATGCTGTTGATTTTGAGGATTCTTGTTCTGGAATTACACCACTGTAACTCAGGACGGAAATGTCCTATGCTGTTGTCAGCCTTGGTCGTCTGTTTCAGTCAAGGAATGATGCTCATGCTGACATAACCAATTATATCTGTACATTAATATTTTTGTGCACATATGCATGTATTCACTAGGTATCTCTGTAGATAGAAAGTAACATTTATGTCATACTTGATAACATTTTGAGAATTTTATGGCAGTTGTACAGATGACAGGAAATAAGTAAAATGATAGCTTGACCAGTAACTCTTGCTTGTGGTCCTCAAAAGCCCAATATTTTTACTGATCCTGTAGTAATTTCAAGTGGTAATGAATCATTGAATGCAGCGAGCCTTTGATTTTTTCATTGTGCATCCTTTAACTGACACTTCTTATCACAGGGTAGTCTGGGGATGCCCGGTTCACCTGGCTCTGTTGGGAAGTTGGGTGCAAGAGGAGCAAAGGTAGAGATTTTCAAAGTATCTAATTGCAGCAATCTAACAGTGTCATTCATTCAAGACCAACCAAAGAAGCATGGACTAATAAAGAGTTAGTTCTGTGCTGGGAAACATGTGCAGAATGTTAAGTTTTAAGATATTTTTAGCATGCATTACAAGACAAGTGATGTGTTTAGGGTAATCTTGTATATATCAGAACTATACTAAGAAGTTTTTAGTGTTGCCATGACCACTGTTGTAATTGCTCTTGTGGTGATGATTCCAAATGGGACCTGGCTTCTCACAAAATGGAGCAGAAATAAGACAGTGCTGACCCTTGAGATTGTTTTATGATTCCTAGAGTCTGTCCAATCAATTAAAAATACTCACCAGTGAATTATAGAATATCTCATCTTGGAAGGGATCCACAAGGATCATCAAGTCCAACTCCCTGCTTCCTACAGGACTACCCAAAACCAAACCTTAAAGAACGTCATTCAGATGTTGCTTGAAGTCTGACAGGCTTTGTGCTGTGACCACTTTTCTGGGGAGCCTGTTCCAGTGACCAACACTGGATCAGTGACTTCACCCTTAGGTGAAGAACTTTTTTCCTAATGTCCAGTCTGACCTTCTCAGTTCAAAGAAGCATAGCTGCTTATTTTAACCTTGTTTTTCTAAAGCTTCCAAACCTGTCCAAGGAACCTTGACTGTTATGATGTCTATTTTGAAGGAATGCACATGTTGAGAAGAATAGAATAAACATGAAGTCAAACAGAAAGGCTTATACTAACAGATTGTTCACATTAGAGTTCACTTACTTATAATAAATGTTATCCTTACTTACCTTTCATTTATGTGTGTTAATATGTGAAACTTAATTTAATAAAAATAACTCAATTTAGGTGCTGTTACATCTTTGAATCTAAAAATCACAAATAATACCAGCCAGCTAAGCCTTTTCATCTCTTTGAAGAGTTGTAACCTTTAGTGACAGAGAGGTATCAGAAGAGCAAAGTGCTGGCATGAAAAGAATCACTGTGTGAAAACATATATTATTAAAACAGTGACAAAAATTGGGAAGATATATGGGAATTTCCATCATGCATTCCATTTAGTCAGTCTGGTTTTGTGCTGTTTAATATTAAGGTCTTTGTTAGAAGAATATTCAGTTAGAAAGTGAAACAAAAATGGAACTGAAGAAAAGAAACCCTGCAAAAGGGCTAAGAGCACAGTGCAGACAGCCTGCCTGAGAAATATAATTTCTATCAACAGGTGCTTCAGGCTGGTGGAATTCCAGAATATGTCCTTCTACCGTTATATAATTTTTTTCAAACCTCACTTATTTTTTCCCCCCCCACCACTTGTAATTCTGTATTATAATGGGAGTTTTATTGAAGAACACCTTTGGGGTTTAGCTGCATGAATGCTCAGCATATTCTGATTTGCCAAGTCCTTTCCAGTTCTACCACCGATAACAGTACATGAAATATGGTCTGTAATGGAATACTTTTGCCCAGCATCAAGTAGTCTATAAAATGTATAGATAGGCACACTTCAGTTTAACGGACAAGTTTGCATTTCAGAAAGAAGAATTCTCCTGAATGAGGCAAACTAATGGCTTCTGTGTTTCAATTATAACAGGGTGAACCTGGTGACACTGGAGAGAAGGGCTTGGCTGGACCACCTGGACAGAGAGGCATTCCTGTGAGTCTTTCTGCCCTGATTCAGGATGCTTGTATTTTAATACCTATCCATCTGCATCAGTAATGCTCATTCCCTTCTATTTTCTTTATTTGATACAATTAAAATTATTTCGCCTTTGGTTCTCAGTTTCCTTATGGACACCAGATTTCTTGTGGGCTAGAGAGAATATCTTTCCACTCAAATTCTCTAGAAGAGAGAAAGGTTAATAAAGGTAGGGCACACAGTACAAAGGAACTATGACCTCTATCCTTTTTTTCCCTCTACAGTTTTTGCCATTGTTTGCTAGTGGGTTTAGATTGTGTTTTGATAGCTTGTCCTACTTCATCAGTCTTAAGAGCCTGGGCACCTCACTGTGATGGGACATCTTTATTCCAAAAATGAAATTGGATATAAACCAAATCCTCTATTAAAAGCTAATTCATAGTATATTTAACCCACACAGGGCATGGATGGCAGAGATGCCTATGGTCCTGAAGGAAGCAAAGGAGCAAAGGTATGTGCTTCAAGTCAGAGAGTCTCTCAGTCTTCATTCTACTGTGTTATCAAATATGACTGTCACTCTGATCTTTTTTAGCCTTCTGATGTTTGTATTTTTGTACTGGAGTTTCTCACGAATTGTAGCATAAACAAAGTGATTTTTTTCACATTTTTCTCTGTGATGGACTTCTGGTTTGACCAGTGGAGTCAGAGAGGTGCCAACCTCATTGCCCAATCGGTGGTCAAACTCCAAAAACTGTATAAACCCAAGGGAAAAATAAACGTCCTTCTTTTTTGCTCTAACACTGACTGGTAAGTGTCCTTCTTTTCGTGTCCATCTAGCGACACATGACCATCCATATTTGATTAAAAAGAAGTGTAAGACATGCGAAGTGCATTTCTAAGGTTCAGTGAGAGGCTCAGGCACACCACAATCCATATGAGGCATTCTTCCATAGGATATTCTTTTGAGGATCACTCACTCTTACTCTTTCCCTGATGTGTATATATACATGTGGAGGATTGTACTTGCAGTACACAGTGCTTTCTTCCCTCTTCAGCCTACCTGACTAAACATCATTATTGGCAAGTACTGGTGGGCCAGCCACTCTGGGCTCTTTTAATTTTTCTTGTTTCAAAGGAGGGATTCCCTAACTACCAAGGTGGGGGTGATATTCTCCAAACATCCTCACTGTTTTCATGTGAAACATTTTTCCTTGTGTTCCTACGGTCAGCAGTAGGGTCTGAGGATTAACCTCTTGATTGCTAAGAAATTCTTATCATTCCCTTCACAGTGCTGAAAAAGGAAAGTAATGAAATGCCTTCTTCTCTAAAATTGTACAAGAATTCAGCTAAAATAAAAAGTATACAGAAAGTATGAGGTCAAAACCATGGCACCAGTGGATCAGTCCATGAGCAAAGTGGTCAGGATGTTGGAAACAGCTGCAGTTCTCCTTTCAAAGAGTTTGTGCAGTATTGCAACACTAGTCCTTTCTTGTTGCTTGTGAAACAGAAAAGGTCCAGTGAATCTCACTGGTAGCCCATCTGTTTCACTCTCCTTTTCTGTGGGAGAACCAGAGTGCTGCAGAAAAGATATGAAAGGCTTTCTAGGAGCCTCTCCAATAGATGAACTCCTTTTTCTTAAATGGCTTTTTGGTAAAATGGCTCTTGATGCTTCTTATTTTCCAATCTCTTTTCTTACCTTCTGATCTCTAACAGTTTTCTTTGATGGCAGGGTTTCATAGGTTACACATATGTTATATGCAAGAGGACAAGGACACATATAAGCAGTGTGAATTCTGATGTTTAGGAAAGATACATTTCACTTCTGATTGTTTTCTGTGAGAGTTTCTGTATTTTTTTGTGAGCATTTCCATATTTCTCATGGGTGAGCAAAGAACACACTAGAAATAGAAGTAACTGAAAACAGTTGATGATTTGACTTCCAGTAAGTCAAGAAAATATTATGGTATCATTGTTTAATCTGGGTGGTATAAAATTTTGAAACTACATTCAAACACTGAGTTCTGAATCTGAATTCACATGCTACATGGGAATTCCTCTGCATGTTATTAGGAGGCATGAATAAATTTTGATACATTTACTTGAGAAAGGGAATATTCTTGAAAATTTAGAAACTGATGGAAATTCTTAAAATGCTCTTCCTTTAGATGAGCAATGTATTAATCTAAAATGGTGTCATTTGAGACCAGAGTAGCAGCCACTATTGCTCCAATGAGTTGTAAAGCTGAGAATAATGTTCAAATTGTTTTTGGTTTAAAGACATGAAACACTAAGCAGTCTTTGTCCTTTCTTTTCGTAGGGAGAATCTGGATTCTTAGGATATCCTGGTCCAGAGGTATGACAAAATGGGCATGTTTGCTTTCTTTTTGTATTTTTTTACATTATTCTTATTTGGAAGAGCTTATCTGTGTTTCTGTTTGGATTTCATTTATTTTTAGGGAGAAGAAGGAGATCAGGGCATTCCAGGAGCTGAAGGACCCAAAGGAATTAGGGGTAGAAGAGTAAGAATGATAAATCTGCTAACTCTGTGAGAGTTCTAAAAGTAAAACCCTTACACCCATAGTGTTTCTTATCAGAAGTTTCTAAATTGGTTACCACTCTGATATTTTGTAGCCATAATCTGGGTAAGAAGTCTTGAGAAAGTAAAGGTCTAAATCTTCAGAAGGGTTAGTTGCTAATAATTCTTAGGAGTGGTAGACTATCTTTATGAAAATGCAGGGTCCAACTCAAAGTATCATTACAGAGGTTTTTTCCCTGATGAAATTTGGTACCAGTGTGTGCAATTATAAAGAATAAAACTTGTATTTCTATTTTTAGGGTAATTCTGGCACACCAGGTTCCCTGGGAGATCCAGGTGACCGAGGGCCATCAGGACCCATGGTAATTTTTTTAAAAATAATTTTTTTATTTTTAAAAAATCACCCTTAAATTGCTCTTTAAATTACTGTTTCATTAATTGAATATCTAATATTCACGTGATAAACTATGCTTAATCAGCCTGGCAGTTGCACAGAGTTATGTCTTGCCTGTGGATGTCTGTGCCCAGAAGCACCTGCTGCTGGAAATGGAACTGCAACAATACAATGCTGGCCAGAATTTCTTCCTCAGTGTTTGGTATTGTCTTTAGGCTGCATGCATATCTAATTAAAAGAACAGAGAATACTGATGTATAGAACTGAATAGATCTGCTGAAAGCCAATGCATTTTTTTGAAAATTTAAAAAGAAATCCATTTAAAATCAAACTTGCAGTTACAAGCACTTATTTAAAGCTTAAATTGACTATAACCTGTTAATCCATAACACAAGTAGATGTCTTGATGTACTTTTCCAGTGTCTGTGTTCTGCATTTTATACCACAAAATATTTTATTCTCTATCTAATCAGGTGAAAGGATTGTGGCTTTCAACAGGATTTAGGACTAACCCTTTAGGTAGTTAAGAAAATCCCTGTATGTGTCTATCTTTATCCTGTGGCAATTCTGAAAATCAGCTCCACAGTGACCAGAAACAATTCCTGCTGTTAATGATTTTCTTGTTAAACTTTCTTAAGCTTACTCCTTAAGTGTGGAACATTATTGGTAACATTATCTTTACCTGTATAACATGGACCACAGGATGTGCGCAACTTAGAAAACATTTTTTTTCCCTTCTCAATACACTGTATTGGTTAATGAATATACCTGTCCGAATTTATTCTATGATGCTGGGCACAAGAATGGTTAAGAGTACCAGCTAGAGCACATTGCCCTCTCTGCTGCTTGGCCACTCACAAAATTTACAGATAGATCTTGTGAGTTGATGAGCCACAGCTGTAGGCCTTGCCAGTCCGTGGTCCAAGATGTCTTCAGAGTTATTTCAAGTTCAAGATCTTCTCTTCAAGTGAGAGTAGAGCTTGGGATGTATGGGCTTGGTGGGATTATTGCTGTAGCAGTGTATCAGTGAAATGAGAGTGTGGGAACTGTGTAAGAAGTGGAAGAGATAGGAATGCCGGAATTGGTACAGATAGTAGGCAGGGCCAGCCAAAACAAGCTTGTTTTACCCATCCTTGGTAATGGGTAAAATTATTTGATTTTATTATCCATATATGTCAAGTCTGCACAGCTCCGTCACCACCACTGAGCTGCTGTAAGTAGCATTCTTTAGGACCCAGGCATTTCACAATTAACTCTTGCTGAACAGTACCAAAGAAGAACGTGGACCTGCTGGGAAACATAAGAAAAAAGCATGGAATGGCAGTGACGATGCTAGCAGCAAGACAGCAGAGGAGCTGAGGAAGGTAGCTCAGGCAGATGGAGGAATGGAAGGTTAATTAAAAGGGGAAAGAACAAATATGGAGACAGGGCTGTAATTTGGAGATGTAAAGAAGTATATAATTTTGGTAAACTGTAGTGTTAGGCTAGAGAGAGGGTGAGGAAAAGAAGTGGGATGTGGAGTTCAAATTGTTCTGGTGTATCTCACTGCAGCTCCCTGGGAGTAAGGGAAAATTTTCAGTAGTCTTCTTAGGCATCTGAAATGCACACATGATGAATACTCAAGCTCCATTGAAAATTAGTTATTTTCCCTGTATTTCATTTCTGTTATGAAGATTAAACAATACTTTTATGTTGAAAAAAAGACGCTTGGAGTGCTGTCACTTTTCCACAGCTCCCAAGGAGAAAGTTGCAGAGTAGGCAAGGGTGCCATGATGTGTGTATGGTCTGCAGGATCTTTCAAGGTAGAGCTGTGGGGATTGTACTGTGCAAGAGGAGAGGGAACGCTTGTCACACTCCAGATGTTGGAAAGTATGTGAAGTACAAATAACAGAACCATAGCACAGAAACTGCTGTTTATAAAGAAACCCAATTCTGAGTTATACTGCTCCTCAAGGGCAACAAGTATTGAACGTTTAAAAACCATTAAGGAAAATGGACTGAGAAATAAATCTGACACATAGCCTGCAACTCTGAGCAGGTCCACAGAAATCTGTGCTGGGAAATGCTGTCTGCTGGCAAATTCATAAATGATTGCTGTGAAACACTGTTTGCCTGCCT
>VXBB01005517.1:681756-738733 GCA_013399915.1 Illadopsis cleaveri | reverse complement strand
TTTTTTTTTTAAATCAAAGTTTAGGAAAAATAAAAAAGATTTTGTAGTGGGTTGATCCTGTCTGGATGCCAGACACCCATCAAAGCCTCTCTATCGCTCCCCTCCACAGCTGGGCAGGGGATAGAAAATATGATGAAGGGTTGATGAGTTGAGATAAGGACAGAGAGAGATCACTCATCAAATACTGCCACAGGCAAAACAAACTTGAATTAGAAATATTAATTGAATATATTACTAACAAAATCAGAGCAGGATAACAAGAAGTAAAATTAGACCTTTAAACCACCTTATCCCCACCCCTCCCTCCTTCTCAGGTCTACTGTCTCCCTACCGGCAGCACATGGAGATGGGGAATGGGGGTTATGGTCAATTCATCACACGTTGTTTCTGCCACTGCTTAGGGAGAGCATGGGGTCCCTCCCATGGGATATAGTTCTTCATGAACTTCTCCAATGGGAGTCCATCCCACGAGTAACGGTTCTATGCAAACTGGTGCAATGTGAGTTCATCCCATAGGCAACAGTCCTCTCCAAACTGCTGCAGCATGGGTCACTTTTCCATGGGGTACAGTCCTTCAGGCACAGGGTCACAAGTCTTGCCAGAAAACCTGCTCCAGCCTGGGCTCCTCTCTCCATGGGTCTGCAGGTCCCTGCTAGGAGCCTAGTCCAGCATGGGCCTTCCAGAGGTTCACAGCCACCTCTTAGGCATTCACCTGCTCTAATGTGGAGTTCATCTGCAAGCTGCAAATGGATCTCTGAATCCCCCTGGGTCTCCATGGGCTGCAGGGGCACAGGTGCCTCACCATGGTCTTTACCATGGGCTGCAGGGTAATCTCTGCTTCAGCACTTTCCCCTCCTTCTCCACTAACCTTAGTGTCTGCATAGTTGTTTCTCTCACTTATTTTCCCTCTGCTTTTCTCTGGCCACAATTAAATCTGCACAGTAACTTCCTTTTCTTCTTCTTAAATATGTTATCACAGAGGCATGTCCACCATTTCTAATTGGCTTGGCCAGTGGCATGTCTCTCTTGGAGCTAGTTGGCATTGGCTCTGCTGGACATGGGGAAGTTTCCATCAGCTTTTTACAGAAGCCAGCCCTGTAGTGCCCCCCACCACTACCAAAACCTGGCCATACAAACCTAATGCAGATCTACAGGACTGTGTGAAATTTTTAAAAATCTTTGCTTTTGTTGTATTGTTAATTAGTTCACTGTCTATTGGCTTTTCCTCTCTAGATAAATGCAGTCCAAGAACCAACTGTGAGGTGCCTTCTTCTCCCCTGATTCAGATGGATATGGATATAACTTACATCATGGAGAGCTCTCGCAGCATTAGCAGTGAAGAGTTTCAGAGAATCAAAGACTTTGTGAACAACATGTTGGATCAGTTTGTTGTTTCCTCACAGCCAAATGAAACATATGGAGGCATCAGAGTGGCACTGGTCCAGCAGGCTCCCAGGGGCTTCCTGCCTGACAGAAACCAGACACCTGTGGCCTTGGAGTTTGACCTAGTCACATACATCAATAAAGATTTGATGAAGAAACGCATCCAAGAGTCTGTTCACCAGCTGGGAGGGCCATCAGCCATTGCTTCTGCTCTACAGTGGACAGTCGAAAATGTGTTCTTTAAAGCCCCTAGACAAAGAAAACACAGGGTCATATTTACAATAGTTGGAAGCAAAACAAGCACGTGGGACAGAGAAAGGCTGAGAGAGATTTCACTTGGAGCCAAGTGCCAAGGATTCACCTTGTTCACTCTTGCACTTGGCAGTGATGTGAGTGACAATGAGCTGGTGGAGCTGTCAAGCTCCCCCACAGAGCAGCACTCACTGACTCTGGGCAGGGTTTCCACACCAGAGATGGTGTATGCTCAGAGGTTTAGCCGGGCATTCCTAAATCTTCTACAACGTAAGTATCACACAGCAGCATTTGCTACAGTTATGGGAAGAAAGACAAATGCTGTGTAGAAAAAGGTAGTCAGAATATATGTCCTGTCATTCAGTTGCTGGTCATAACTGCTGCTAATCTTTCATAATTAGTTTACCTCAGATGCTGGACATTAATAAAAGTGCTAGTAATGACAGAACAGCATTCTATTCTAGTCTTACGTCTTTTTCCCTTAAGTTTTTATTTAATGTGTGGCTTTTTGTACTCAACTTTCACTAAAGACAGACCATTCTTCAGTTAAGTGAACACCGTTGTATTCCTGATTTAGGCCCACATTTCTTCTCAGAGCATTGGCAAGTCCAGATCAACTGAGCTGCTTATGCTTATTTAGGCTTTGGGACAGGTACAAGATAAATATTTTGCACATTTGACCTTAACCTCTCTACAGAGCAGAGAGGGGGCTTACTTTCCAAGACACATTCATGCAGATTAGCAGGTCTTAGATGCTTTGACATGGAAACAAGAGAATATCAAAAAGGAAATTGCCACTTATTTAATATCCTCATCAGAAGCATATGCTTGGAGATGTCTAAGTTTCATTAGAAGGATAAATAGTGTATTAAAGAGCAAGACAAAAGTATGAAAGATTGGTTCAGGAGTCATTCTCATCTATCTGATCTCTATAATAATTTTCATTTCTCTGGGCACAGTGTCAGTCACTCTGGATATAGTGTGTTACTTATTGAAAGCTGCAAACTCCAGTTCACAAAAACAGCCATGTTGTGGTTTTTATTAACCATACTGGGGTTTCAAGGACTTTAAAACTCACCCCTGATACCTGTGCTTTCTCACAGAGGAAATGAACAGTTATCCTTCACCTGAACTTCAAGAAGAGTGTGAAAACTTAGATCGGGGAGACATACAGCAGGAAGCATCCATGACTGAAAGGTTGGAAATTGCATATTTAACTTTTTAAGTGCATACCTCTGAATGTAAGATTTATCCCTTTGGGTTAGTTGTTACGTTCAATGTAGTTATAATAGAAATGGGATTGGAGTCAAAAGTTTTTTTCATGTTTTTCAGAAGGAATGAGCCAGATGCATTTTCTAAGGTCATATTGGTGCTTAAATATTTTTTCTCCCTCTCCTTGGAAGGATACCTTTTTCTGGAATGGCTGAAAGTGGTTCCCGTCAAGTTTTAGAAGACATGGAAAAAAATGAAAGTAGAGTCATGAAGAGTATGAAAGAGAACACCAAAGAACCTGTATATACAATGCCAGAAATGAGAGATGATTATGAGGAGAATGAGTATTTCACAGATGAAAATGCTAAAAGGGAAAAGCCTCAAGAATGTGGAAAAGCTCAGGAAAAGAGCAAGAAAAACTTAGAGACAACAGTAGAAACTGGAGGTGCCTGTAAGGATTATGGTATGATTCTAGAATATGAAAATCTTTTTTAATTCAGTAAAAAGACTAAACTGTAAAGGAGTCGTTGGAATATTTTTACAAGATGAAGAATTTCCAATTAAATTTTTCCAAAGCTTTTAGTCACCATATGTTAGTATTCAGTCCAAATCTATATAGTAGTTAAAGTGAACTGAACTACAGCTGTCATTATAACTTCAGTTTTGATTTATAACTTTTTGTAATAATATAATAAAAAATTCTAATCCCCCTTATTAAAATAGTTGATAATTTTAAAATCCCCAAGTTGCACTGTAATTAGTGAGTTACTCTGGCTGCTAATTTAGCTCAACATGGAGGAACTAAATATATCTCTGCTACAGTCTGTTCCTGTAGGAAGAACAGGATCCACCAGCAGAGGTATCAAAATATATATACTTCATGTTTTTAACTGTGCTTCCTAATGATACATTTTTCTTTGCAGATTTACCATTAGGTATAGGTATGGGAAGCTGATCATGAGATTATTTGTCACCAACGTTCTTGTGACAATATTGAGTGGTTTTATTGTTTAAACTACAATTAGAGAGAATTTATGTGAAAATAAATGAAAAGGTGTCTGCATAGTTTGGGTGTGGTAGCTCTTTTCT
This sequence comes from Illadopsis cleaveri, assembly GCA_013399915.1. Taxonomy (NCBI): domain Eukaryota; kingdom Metazoa; phylum Chordata; class Aves; order Passeriformes; family Timaliidae; genus Illadopsis; species Illadopsis cleaveri. Next base: position 734,797 of record VXBB01005517.1, on the reverse strand, counting down.
ACAGCTGTTATCCCTTTGTTTTTCATCCCTCTCCACTCAGGGGTTCTGAGTGGAAGAATGGTTCTGGAAATGTCTGGTAGCTTCATTCAGGATAAGAGAGGATCAGTAACAGGAAGATATGTTAGTGTTTATATTTTACAGATAAAATAAAATATTTCCTTTGAGGAAGCAGTCATGGTCACTTAAGTGAGAAATTACCTAAGTCACTTATGAGAGATGTATGAACTGCCTTCCCCAATTCCGTGTAATCAGTGACCCAACAGTTTACTTCTAAAAACATGCAGCCCAGTTCCAGAAGTTGCCTTTTGAGTACTTTGAGTACTTTGTGCTCATCTCTTGGTTGAGATTTTTGCTTTTCGGTTGATTAGGAGAAGGTTATATAATTTTAAATCTTTAAGTTGTTTTGTTATATTTCTTTATTTCTCAGTACTTCCTCTTTGATGTTGTACTGACACCAAAGTCTAGAACCGCCTTTCTGTCTTCTTTTGAGTAACTCTGAATTTACATTGGTGAAAGATGGTTAGATCTGTTCTTACCGAATACCAGATTGCTACTGAGTGTGCTTCTCTCACCTACTTTGCTAATTTATGCAATTTAAATCTGTAATGCTCTTGGGTTTGGCTAAGAGACTACCATGAATAGTTTAACAACCTATGTATACTAATTTATGAAATTTTATTGATGGATACCACTATAAGAAGTTGGAATAATGAAGATGGGAATTATTAAAAAGTTTATCCTCCTCGTCCCTATGGACCAGGTATGGTTATTTTATAATAATTTTAATTAAAAAATTATGCTAGCAATTATAGGCCTTTTAACAGTCCTTCTGTTTATGGCAGTGAAAATCTAATTGTTTCAGACATTCTTACTGGGTAAAGCAATCATGGAAAGAGGGTCTTCACACTGGCACTGTGGAGTTATAGATGAACACGTAGTGAACCTGTGTAAGACCTTGAACACTGGCTGCTCCTTTTGTCTGACAGTTTGCACTGAATGTTATTTTTCCCTGCATTTACCATATTGAGAAGGGTGGATTTTTCTTCATTAAATCTGTCTCTTATTTTCCTTTTCCAGATGCATGTGACCTTGTTCAAGATAGTGGAGAATGTGAGAATTACATTTTGAAGTGGTACTACGACAAAGAGCAGAAAATCTGTGGTCAGTTCTGGTATGGGGGCTGTGGAGGCAATAAAAATAGATTTGAAACACAAGAAGAATGTGGATTCTTGTGTATAGAGTCCTCCTAGTGCAGAGACACTTAAATTGCTTTAATTCTTCAGTTAGACTATCAGATTGATGTAGAAAAGGCATTCAAAGAGGAAGTTTTACATACCCACTTGATTCCCATATTTCAGTTGAAAGAAATACTTGATTATAAAGTTATTTTCTGGTGATGTAATTGTGAAAATAAAATTTAGGTTGTTTCTCCATTGATCTAACATGTTGAATATTGAGAAACTCTTGTTAGCCAATGGTGCATCATTTAAAAAGCATGAAAGTATTGAAACTTGACTTTCTTCCATAAATACCAAAATGTGCACTTTCTGAATGTACTGCATAAAACAAAGCAGTGCCTCAGAGATTTACATGAAATAATATCAGATGCAAGACACTGACATAAAAATGTTTTGTTTGCTTACATTTGTCCTGCTTATAGAAAATACCAGAAAGCATTTAGATCTCAAATGTCAGAATTCCTAGAACTTAATTTACTTTAAGGATATAAAAGATTTATTGCCTTAGCATCATCCTTGGCTTCCTTGGTTTTTTTTTTCTGAATAATCTAACGTGAATAAAATCAATCATTCTCAAATGTTTTACTTCTGCTGTTAGTTTTTGAAACAGGTGTAAGTGTATTCTTATGGTGTGGCTTCCCATTGGTAAATAAGCATTGGTCCCCTTTCCTTGTTATACAAGTGCTTTTATTTTAGAACATTAGATTTTCGTGGCTGCTCTTGAGTGAAAGAAAAAATCCTGTGGACATCTGACTGAAGATAGTAAATTTGGTGCCCTGCAGAAGGGTAGGACTTAGCTGAACTTTCATACTCTGATGACTTACCCAAATTCTGTTGTTGCCCATTTTATGGCTGTGCATTTAACTGTCACCACAGGCCATTCTGCAGAGGTGACTGTACTTACTTGGCATTTTGTTCTTCTCTGGATTCACTTTCAAGATACAAGAATAGATCTAGCAGCATCTTTCTGTATACTCCCTTGAAAAAAAAAGAAAAAAAAAGGTTAAACTGGAAGAAAAGCTGTAAAAATCATGCAGAAAATGTTTCTTACTGAAGAAATAAAGTAAAATAATGACATATATCCCATACGTGAAGATGGATGCCACTGGATATAAAACAATATGTGCCAGATTTTCTTAAATAAAATTTAAAATTTCCGTTTGAAAAGATAGGCTTTGCCCTGATTCAGAGGAATCACATGCACAACAGTGAGCCCTTCCTAGTAGAATGGAAGGCTGGTTATACTGTTGAATCCATGGAAAGAAGTTCTTGTCCACTTGTAGAAGAAATTAGCAGGGAATTTTATGAATGAAGTTGTTCTGGTGCTCAGTGCCACTGGACCAGACATGCTGAACTTCCATATGAACTGCAGTTACAGGCAGCCAAGTAACTGTGCCACAGCTGACACTGCTAATGCCTTGTGCTCAGTCCCTTTGGTGGTAGAGTGCAGGGCACATTTTGCTTCTACTTGGAGGGATGACTGTACACCTGAACTCAACTGCCCCAGGGTGGAAACAAAGCCCTACTGCCATGGACTGATCCAGACTGCACTGGAATATGGTGAAGCTCCAGAGCACCTGCAGTACATTGATGATACCTTTGTGTAGGGCAGTACAGCAAAAATAGTTTTTGAGAAAGAGAAGAAAATAGTCCAAATCTTTTTGAAAGCCAGTTTTGCTGTAAAACAAAATAGAGTGAAAGGACCTGCACAGGAGATCCAGATTTTTAGGTGCTTCTCCTGGTATCCTGTTCAGCTGTGTTGGATTGGATGTCATAAGGGACATCCTCTGCGCATCCTCTGCTTTCCTCTGCACATCATGCAACCAATGCTACATGGAATAAGTGGGTCACACTGATCACATAATGAGTTCAAATAAGACACCCCAGTCATCCAGAAATCTTGGAAGTGATTATGGGCTGGTCCAGAAAGCAAAGATTTTGGAATGTCACCAGTGGAGGAGGGAGCACATGCTGATAATGCCCCGCCATATAAAAAATCAGCCAAATGCGAGAAGCCATATGTCTTGTTTACTGCTGGATCCTGCCACCCTCTGGGAAGGCATCAGATATGGAAAGCCACTGTATGGAGTCCCCTGCTATAAGCCACAGAAATTACTGAAGGAGAAGGTAAGTTGAGTCAATTTGCAGAGGTCAAAGCTATCTAGCTGGCTTTAGATGCTGTTGAATACGAAAAGTTGTCAACACTTTATACTGATTTCTGAATGCTAGCAAGTGCCCTGTGGGCCTGACTGCAGCAATGGAAGCAGAATAACTGGCACCATAGGGCTAAGCCCATCTGGGCTGCCACATTGTGGTAAAATATTGCTGCCTGTGTGGAGAATCTGGTTGTGCAGGTACATCATGTAGATGCTCATGTACCCAAGAGTCAGGCCGCTGAAGTACATAAGAATAACCAGCAGCTGCCAAGACTGAAGTGGCTCAGGTGGATTTGGATTGGCAACGTAAATGTGAATCATTACTGTCTCTGTGGGTCCATGACACCTCGGGACATCAAGGAAGAGATGCAGCATGTAGGTGGGTTCATGGCTGAGGAGTGGAATTAACCACAGGCATTATCCATGGATGTGAAAAATGTACTGCAATTAAGCAAGCCAGGCTGTTAAAATCTCTTTGGTACAGAGGACAATGACTGAAATATAAGTATGAGGACGTGTGGCAGATTGACTATGTCACACTCCTGCAAACCTGTGACAGCAAGAGCCATGTGGCTTAAAATGGTGTCAGCAACCACCAGATGGCTGGAAACATACCCTGTGCCCCATAACACTGCCCACCCTGCGCACTCAAAAACAAGTCTTATGGGACAGAGTACTCCAGAAAGAAATTAATCATTGGAACTCATTTCCTAGACAATCTTGTAGACACTTGGGCCAAAGAACATGGCATTTGAGTGGGTGTATCACATTCCCTATCATGCACCAGCCTCTGGAAAAATCAAACAATGTAATGGACTGTTAAAGACTACACTGAGAGCAATGGGTGGTGAGATCTTCAAGTACTGGCATTTAGCATTTAGTGAAGCCCCTTGGTTAGTGAACACTAGGGAATCTGCCAATCAGACTGGCCTTGACCAGTCAAAAATTTATGTACTGTAGAAGGAGATAGAATTCCTGTAAGTGCAAATAAAAATGTGCTGAAAAAAACTGTCTGGGTTATTCCTACCTCAGGCAAAGACAAACCCGCTCTACACTAGCCCCAGCAGATAGAAAGGATTGCCATGGTGTGACCCCAGCCAGTGACTAAGCCCAACGCAGCCAAGGAAGAGAACTGGGAATGTAAAAGGGAGAAAACTCAAGGGTTGAGACAAAGGCAGTTTATTAGGTAACGCAAAAGCCATGCATGCAAAGAAAGCGAAACAAGGAATTTATTCACCACTTTACATGGGCAGGCAGTCCAGCCACCCATAGGAAGGCAGAGCTACCTTGTGTAATGGTTGCTTGGGAAGATAAATAGCATCACTCTGAACATCTCCCATTTTGTTCTTCCCCAGCTTTAGATGCTAGGCATGTTGCCATGTGGTACAGAATATCCCTTGGATCAGTGGGGGTTGGCTGTTCCAGCTGTGTCCCCTCCCAGCTTGTTGTGCCTCTCCAGCTTTTTTGATGATATGGTGGGGTGAGGCCTTGACTCTGCACAAGCACTGGTCTGCAATAACCAAAACATCCCTAAATTATCAACACTGTTTTCATTACAAACAGACCTCCATACCAGCTATTCTGAAGAAAATCAGCTTTACCCCAGCCAACAAACACTAGAACATTCTCCACCCTTACAGGTGGTGGGTTGACCATGTCTGGATAACAGGTGACCACCAAGCTATTCTTCATATTCTTTCCTTGCTCTGGTGTGGGGTCCCTCCCACAGAATGCAGTCCTTTGGGAAGAGGCTGCTCCAGCATGGGACCCCTACAGAGTCACCAGTCCTGCCAGCAAATCTGCTCCAACATGCACTCTTCTCTCCAAGGGATCAACTTTCCAGATGTTCAAATTTTTGGCCTATTTCTAGACCAAATAGATTCTCTGTGCCCTTTTGACAGCCCTACCTAAAACTGCACTTCTGTAGATGGATTATATTATAGTTGTCACCAGCCATTCTTGCCTGTCTCACCTCTTCCCCTCAACTAGGACAAAAATCTGAGCAAATCTTGAGTTATTGCAGAAATCTGGTAGCAGTCTTTGATGGAGTTTTGTAAAGGCTGATCATTTCATGCCTGGATAGTCATAGTCCAGATCTCTGTCAGGCCTGTCAGGTGAAGGAACTGTCCGAGTGCCTGAAGGCCTTTTTAATGTTGTATCAGGCTGTACATCAATGACAAAACCAAGAGTTTTCATGAGCCTAGAAACTCATCTGACAGAGTAGCACTGCTCTGGGGTCCTTGGTCAAAGGAGGCTTCTCTGCTGATGAAAATTCATCTAGGTGACGCTTGCTCATTGGAATCACCTTTGCTTTGTCAAGGTCAATGTTCCCTGACTGTTTTACCTACACAGAGTACTCTTTGTGCTCTTTCCTGTGTGGTACGTCTTATGCTCTTGGGACCTCACCTTTCTCAGGAGATGAAAGAAGAAAGAAAGTGTCCAAACAGTCTCTGAACCTCTGGGACAAGCTTTTTGGCAGCCTCATAGCAGTGCTGCTCTCCAACAATTCTACAGGACTGCCTGTTAGCAGGTGTACATCATTGTGTCTCACAGGAAGCAAAAAAAGATCCCAATGACTTCAGAGGCAGCTGGCATAGTCCAACACACATCACACCTGAAAGCATCTTCTGGACAAGAGACACCTTTGCCATGTACATCCCCTGTTTCCTGAGTCAAGCAGTGTAAGGAAGCATTTTGTACGACCCTTTTCTGCCCAGATTGCCTTCCTTCTGGGTGAATGCACGTTTCATGTTCCAGAGATGTCTGTTAGCAGTTTTTAAGATCTTAGGGAAAATCTTTTTACTTCCAAATCCCATTCCTGCTTTTTGAGAAAAAAAAAAAAAAAAAGTAGTAAATAAATAAAAAAATAAAAGCCTTGGCTCTTAAGTGTGTCTAATGGACGATCATATCAGTTTCATCTGAGAAATATGGTATTTGATTGTGAAAACCAGGGACTGCTTGATGCCCAAATTAGAACTTTTTGGAAGGAAGCTGTGTGTTACACCTTTACAGATATTATTGCTAACCTGTAGAAATAGCTGAGGACACAGAAAAACCAATTAACTGCAATCTACAGCAAGAGAGGTCAAGGGTTTACTGTAACAGAGATGTGAAGGACAGTGTTCTCTAGCGGGATCTAAGGGTGAAATACCATATAATTCCTCTTCTTTAATTAGTTTTCTCATCTAATTTAATCCACAGCTTTAAGTTCTGAGATTCTCTTATCTTTACACTTTCTTTGACAAGAAATCTCTGAGTTGCCGCAGAATTCCCAAGGCAAGGCAGTGCTAGCGGCCACAGCCCCAAGAAAGGGCATGTCTGAAGGGCCATCAAGAGCCAGCTCTATAATTATTAACATTGAAGTTGAAAGTCAGAACTACCAGCGCTGGCAGAAAAGAAGATATTATCGTAGTTGATGACTGTAGACTTGGTTTGTGCCTGAGATGTTTTGGTTTTTTGAAATTTTTTTCTCAGGGAATTTTTTGTAAACAAAAGAAATGTATTTGTAATTGTACTTTTCTTTACATTCTTTTTCCTAGGAGGGACTTCTTCTTGATGTCTCTCTCATCTGACCAATGTAATTGAAAAGTTTGTCTTTGTTTCACCAATCGAATTGGTCTGTGTAAAATAGTATAAAAGGAAGACACATCCCAAAAATAAAAAAGTCATTTTCAGCCTTCTGAAGTCGGAATGTGTGTCATTGTAATGTACAACAGCTTCAAATGACCATGTTGCAATTGTCTTATCCCTGTTCTTGTCCTGCCTCCCTGTCTCAGCTGTGCCTAGATTATCCCCAGTGTCTGTAATGGAGTACAGGAGACTCTTCCTGAGTTCTTAGATTAGCAGAGCCTGAGCTCATGAGGAAGTTGGGTGCTTGGCTGTAGCCTTGCTGAGGTTTTAAAAGAGGTACTAGCTTTATGTCCAGAAATACTGCATTGCAGTAGTTTGCACCGACAATTGTTTCCTAATGACTTGAATACACATATGTGTTTTTATACACATATCTTTAGTAAATAGTATAGTTATAATCCTGCAAAATAAATTACATGTTTTTCTAACTTTTACCATCATTTTTCTTTTCATAGATGCAAGGATTTGTTGGAAAAAAAGTACAGTATTACTCTAGATGATCTGAATGTGTGAATGCAGTATTCTTTCAGGTTCTCTCTTGCAATAATTGAAGATTTTGAGAGTTTTGCAGAGATGTCAGTGAATATTAAGTCAATGTTACTTTTTTTAAGCTGTGTGCAGATATCTGCTGCAGTTTATGGTTTTGCCTAGGAAACACATGGGAAATCTAACTGCAAGCATTAATTTGTGTGTTTAGAGTTTTTTCTTCCTTTTTTTTCTGTTTGGTTGGTTGGTTGTTTATGTGAAAAATTCATGCACATTTTTATTATTTCAGGAATAGGGAAGATGGGAGTGATGGAATTAGAGGAGAAGAGATACATTATTTCCTTTCTTTTGCCCTCTTGACCTCAAAGTTACTGAGTGGTAAAAATGAAATAATATACCTTATTTTGTCTCTAAGAGATTTCCTGTGGTTCCTGGAAGGAAAGGAGAAAAGGGTGACTTTGGATATCAGTAACACTTAGTCATCTTTTATTGGTCAGGGTTTGGATTTACAGACAATAGTATGGCTATTGCATGAAACTGTCCCTGTGAGAAATGTCTTTAATAAACTCTCAAGCACAAGGCAAAACTTTGTACCAAAAAGTTATTTGCACTTCTTTTTGTTTGAGTTTCCATCAGAAGAGATATAATAGGACATAAAATACTTTCTGCTCTTCTGAAAAAGAGCAAACTACTGATGAATAGCCAATGGGTAGTTTTGAAAATAGAATATATATTCAGTGGAAGAGGCCAGTGTAGACTAGGGAAAAAACCAGACAAGATTGTCGTAGTAGTCTTTATCAGAAGGTGTTTTTTAACACATGTGCAATGCTCTAAAATAGCTATGTGGTACCTCTCTTTCAGATAAAACTTTTTTACCTTTTCTGTCCTTACAGCGGTGCTGAAGGATACACAGAGCTATATGTGTTCCAAATATTGCACAGATAAAACTGCAAGTTTTAGGTATTTATAGCTTGCATGTAAGAATTGTTAGATATATAAAATTTCTTTTTTCATTTATTTGTGTCAGCTTCCACCATCTGGCCTAGTGCTCAGCAAGTCTTTCCTGGTGACTACAGTATTAAATGGCTTTTTAGTGTCCATACACAAGATTTTATTTCAAGAACTGAATTGTTTCAGGAGTACTGTCTTTGAATTGTTTTCGTTGTGTGGATTGCTAATTCTTTCTGTGTCTGCAGTGTTCAGTGCTGAAGTCAGACTGAATAGACAGATCCTCTGGAATCTTCATTGACATCTGTAAATGCAAGGAAGTATGTTACACCTAGGAGAAAGGTGTAAAGAAAAAGTTAAACCTTTTTGATACAATGAATCCCAACATTTTACTGTCTGTTAGGTCACAAAAAAAGGCCTTAACAAGACAAAGATTTGTTGTCATTTAGAAACATAGCAATTATGAACAGCTTGGTTTCAACGGCTTGCAATGAAAACAAGGATACAAGGACCTCCAGTAAACATTTTTAATATTCACAAGTGTAAAAAACCCCAACGTTAATGATTTTTGTGTGTTAACTTTTTTGTACACGTTGATTTTCAGGATCAAAAAGGACAGAAAAACCAGGAAGCAAGAGTCTTCCAGTAATGAATGTACTGAAAGCATGCCAGGTTGTTCAGTTATAAGGTATTGGATGTTTAACCAGCTGAGCATTGAAGTCTGAATGCTTTTCATAACACTAATCTTTCAAAATTCTTATAAGATTGTAATGGTCCCTGGGGCAACTGCTTACTAGCTACATGCACTGCAACATAAGTACATGGTTTTAACCAGAGATACATATTGCTAAGAGATAAAAGCAATTTTAAAAAATTCATAAAAGTTCATTATTAGCAATAAAATATCAGATTTATAATAATACTACCTTCCTAGAAATAATGCAGAAAAAAAGAGATGGTGTAAGGCCATACTTCTCCTGCACCAGTACTTTTCTCAAGCTATGATAAATTCTGCAATTATACCTAATAAATTGCTGTAGTTATCTGTAACAAGCTATTAACAGAGGCCTTGACAGTTTTATCACAGTAAGCTAAGACAGAAAACAAGACAAAAGGTCACAGATTTGGTCATGCAGAAACTATCAAGTATGAATTGATGCTATTAATTTAATAATGATCATAATTTTAGTTCCTAGGAATTCTAGTTATTTCATCAGTGAAGACGCTTCCTGAAAAGGTTTTCTACCTTTGCTCCTTGGTCTCCTTTCTGTGTATGTCTCTTGTTCCAAGTGCTGTGGCACAGTGGCTTTTGTAAGGATTTGCTTTCAAGAGCTGTTGAAATTTTTGTAGGTGTGTATTTATCTTCTTGCTGTTCATGCTCACACTTCCTACAACCTTCATGGCATTCTCAAATATTCTGTATAATTGTGGTTGAGTACTTAATTAAAAAACAGAGTAAATAAACTGATTTTCACAATCTGATGGAATAATTTAGCCAGACAAAAGACTGAAATTTTCTCTCAGGCTGAATGTAAAGTATGAAACCGCAATCAATTCTCAAAACAATGAAAATTGCATAAATAGAACTGATCTGTGAAATTGGTACTACACTTTAGGCTTCAAACAATAAGGCTGCTTAACATCTATACCCTCTGTGGATGCAGAGCAATCACCACAGGAAAAGCAGGCTGGCTCTACTGAACACCATGGTTTGGTGAGACTGTGGGCAGATATCTGACCCAGAGCTTTCTGGTAAGTTGTCATTTGTATATGGAGTAAAGAAGAGTAAGAAGTACTTCATGTTCCCACAGTTTGCTGACTGATATACATTCCCCCATAGATGCAGAAAATCTGCCAGAGGCTTGTTCTTGTTGAAATCACTGGACATTTTAAATGTTCCGTGCACAGAAATTGCCTGTTATTATTTTCTCCAATATTTGTGCTTACACAGCAATTAGGGAGCAATTAGAAGTTTTCTTAAATAAACTGAACTGACAGCTCTTCACTGTTCTCATGGGAAATCAGTGTGTGCTTCAGTAAACAAGTAGATAAATCACACTTTGGAAGCAGCCCACTTCTGCCACAGACAGTATTACTTGGAGAAAATACATCAGTCAACAGGACAGTTATGGCAGATTAAAAGGAGGAGTACTTTCAGTTCTGTGAAGCAAGAAGTTGCAAGTCTTTTGTTATCTTATGATGCTGCAGTAAAGTAATAGCTGCATCTCATTTTCCTTTTCTCCAGTAAAAAAAATCTTGACTGGTCATTGTACAAATTTGGTTTGAGTTTTTTACATGAATCTATGACTAAGGTTTTTTTTATTCCATATCCTTGTGTTTCAGGGGGAAAATACTGTCATAATTTCTTGAGAAGCTTGCATTTTTATCAGAAGAACTTCTTGTCAGATTTTAATTGCATTTTTTCCAGCTAACTAGGGTAAAGCTGGGGACAAGGAACTTGCAGGAGAACATGAACTAAAAATATATAGAGGCAGAATGACAAATACATCATCATTGATGCTCTTTAATGGATTTTTTTAATAGGTTCCTCCTTTGTGTGTGTTGATTTCACACTTGTATTGATTTTTAAATGTTATCTCTCTCATTTGCAAAACCTGTTAATACTCTGTCCCTGTGTAAGTCACACTAAACAGAAGCAATGACCATCTCTGAATATCCTACTATATGTATTCCAATTCATCTTCCTTTTTTGCCTTTCAGGTAAAAAACTGCTGTAGAAGAAATAAGCTGGTTTAAGAGCAGTGAGATGATCACTTTTATTCCCTAGTAACTTCTCTGTCCCCTTTTTTTCTGGCTTCTTATATGTTTCTTTCTCCCTTTTCTTCACAAGCTTTTCCACAGCTGAATAGTAACTTCAGATGTTTTCTGCTATGACAGGGACTGACAAGGGCTGGCTGCTCCCTGATGAAGCATGTGCTAATTTTATTTTAAGGACTGTATTTTTAAATGGACTTTGAACATATTGGATGAATAACTCAGTTAACAAAAATGAGCTCAACTACTAGAAGAAAGTTGGTGCTTTGATGTTATCCATCCAGGCTGTTCATCTTTTATAAGTGAAAATGGTGTCAGACCTGATGTTCTTCTTTCTTATTTCTCATTTACCATTAATTCAATGGAACTTAAGCATGTAGCAAAAAAGGGAAGAAGGAAAGAAATCTCTTCGTTTCCAGTAGAAAATAAAAATTTTATGTTGCTTCTGTCTGTTGTTTGAATACCACATATGTAACATGCTACTATTCATAGAACTATTCCCAGACCTACTGGTCTGGAAGACAATTGAAGTGACAGGGGATTTCCAGGATGCAGGGCAAGACCTAGACTCCGAATATTTTACCATTACTGGAAACTATGTTTGTTCTTTTTCATTTTTAAGGGAAAATAAGCAATGAAACTGAACATTTTCTTCCTGTAGTGGTGGTCTGGAGTAGTTATTTGTGCAGTGTTCTGATGACTTCAAATGATGTGTTGCCCATATATTGTAAATTGCATGAATGGGAACTTCAATATTTTATTCAATAAAGAAGGCAGGGAATCCATCGGTATGTAAACACAAACCAAGTACTTCTGAATGCAAGTGGGTAATTGTATACCTATAAATGTAACTTTCAGAAGTCACCATCTAAATGCATGATTTATGCATTTTTGAAAAGTGTACCTGACTCATATTTTGAGTCTCTCCTTTTAACTAATGCAAAAGAGATGATTTCTGTAATTTTTGGTTGTCAGTAGCACTGTAAATTTTGCAATTATGTGATTCTAACAAACTCTTCAGAAGTGAGGGCCATTGTGGGAATTCAACAATATGTATCTTTAGTCTCAAATGTAAGAGGCTCACTTTAGAAATATTTATTTCCTCTTTGACTTTCAGCTTTGCAAGTTCAACACAATATAAAAGACAGATTGGGTTCATTTTCCTCTCATTAATTGTTACCATTGCTAAGAAGTCTGCAGCTCTTGTTAAGGTGGTATTTTCCCTGTACATCTTCGTGCAGATGATATACTGTGAAATTCTTACAGCTTCAAAATAGGATTAAAGGTGAAATGAATTGCAACAGTCATGTTCAAAAATTCCTGTAAGTACTAGAGGTCGATCCTTGCAATAAAACTTATGTTTTCTCAACCTAAATGGAATAAAGATTATATATATACATATATATGTATATACACATATATATGAATATGTGTGTGTGAATAGATACTTACATTTATAAATATATCATTAAAATGACAGATAGCAGGTAGTAAAACCTTCAGTTCTAAGGTGGAATTTCAGTATCCCCAAATCATAGTAGACATTAAATAAAACATATAAAATTGTGTAATGCAAATAACCCTTGACTTTGGTTGATTTCCCCCCCATGATTAGTAAAATATCTGAGCAATTAAGTGAGATGAAGAGAACGTAACTTGAATTTTTTTCTTTTTCTTTTTTTTTAGAGGAGTTAATGACGGAATGGACAAGCCTGATTTTCTGTACATATCTCAAAGTCTGTGTTACAAACACACAAAATGCACCACCTCACTAAGTACTCATGTGCTCATGCATGGCTTTTTGTTCTCGTCCACAGCCATGTGAACTCACTATCTACATCTACAAAGATGGCTATAAGCATTCAATTGTGTTTTGATACTGTGAAGCTGAGTAATCCGTTGCTTTCTTCCCTGATTTATTAATATCACATTGGTTCTGTGTTCAGCACTCCTGTGAATTTATGGTTTTAGCAGGCAGGGGGTTGAAAAATTATGTTAGCGGTGAAAATGAAAAAGTAATTTTTGCTTGCTTACTTTATTTAACTGAAGTTACAGTAGCTTAATTTATTAGAAATGTTAAGTGTCTTGGTATTCAGTGGTTCCAGTTACCATGAGGTAAGTTTGGATTATTTTTCCTACTCTATCTATCCTATTTCCTTAGGAGGTGACTATGCCAAACAATGTGAGTTTCTACAACAAGAAGCATACTTATACCTGTGAACTCAGAGAGAAACCTCTCAATGAAAATGTTTGGTGTGGAGAAGCCCCAGTCCTGCTTGTCCTTTTACTTCATTCTCCAATAAAACCAAAAGGAGTTTAGCAAGCATACATAGCAGTCGAAGACAGTAATGACCTTAAGTCACTGAAAGACTTAAAATCTGTAGAACTATGGAAAATAAATTCAGTGTGTATTCCAACTGTGATTTCAGCTTTTGTTTCAAAAACTCTTTAGATGCAATGTTTTTCACCTAAACTTCTTTTCCTCTTTCTTTAGCTTTCTGGGATGGTGAGTACATCTTACTCCCATGTTCCTGATACTAATGGAACTGTTTATTTGTCAAATTGACCTAGCAGAGATCTGATAAGCTGCAAATTACTTTGCCTATGTAATGGTAGGCTCCACTCAACCAAACATTCTGAGCTGTGTGTTTCCTTCACAGGGGTTAAATCCTTCATGGAGTCAGGTGTTTACTGATCTGCAGCTTCAGCTTGCTCATCCATTTGTAGGTAAGAGAAAATGAACTTAAAAAAACCATTTAAAACTGGATGTAGTTTCTTCAAATCTTTTATATATCACAAATTTCTATTTACAGTAAAGGTCATGGGTCTTCTTAGAGGCTTGTATCCTTTTGTTTCAGTGATATTTTATTTAGCACCATTAGTAAGGGTATTGCTGGCAAGAACGAAGGAGTATGAGTTCCTCCTTTGTCATTTCCCCCTATTCTCTATGTTCCCATGCTTATTATTTTTTATTATTTCTTTCTTCTTTTCCCTGAGAGTTACAGCTTGCATTATCCTTCTCTGACCTTTCATAATTCTAATTGTCTTGCAGCTTCAGCACTGCAGATTGTCTTCCTTGTCCCTTCTCTGACCTTCTTTTCTGTTTAACTTCACTCGCACCAGTTTGTCCACTGCTTCTCACTGAGCTGACAAATAATATTATCACACTCATTATTTAAAACTTTCTCCTCTTTGTTTGTTCTGATTTCAGTACTGCTCTCCTTTATTTTGCTTTGTGCAAGTTTGTTGTTTTTTTTTTTTTTTCCCTAACTATACTCAGTACTTGGTGTGTTCTGTGCCCAAATAAATATCTGATACCAGTTATGTACAGGAAATGATAATGGAACCCGTGTCCTATACTGAATTTGGCTGGAATGGTGAGTCAGTAATTCATTCCTCCCTTCACAAGTGCTAGATAAATGATCCCATTGTTACTGTAGTTATGCTGCCTGCTGTAGCCTGTGATTTTTTTAGATTACATTTTTCTTCATGATGCAGCAGATTATTTTCTTCAGCACAATTTCTGCTTTTAGATGTAATATAATGGCTGGAGTAATTACAAGATGAAATGTGTTTTACTACAGAAATATCACATTCATTATAAAACTTGAACAGTTCTCTTAGTAATAATAGCATCAAATCAGTATCTGAGCCACACAGCAGTACTTGGATTAGTGTAGGCCCACACTGTGCCACAGAGGAGCTTTAAAAGGGAATATTGTGTGCTGAAATTGCAGGGTACAGCTATACACCCCAATGCAGACTGTAGCAGGCTCACTCTGAGGTCAGTAGTGCAAGTCCTTCCTCTGCAGGCACATTCAGCAAGGGGGCTCAGGCTGCAGCAGATTTGCATTACCAGAATTTCAGAGTGCAGGTGGATGTGGGCCTGCCAGAACCTGGACAATACCCAAGATCATTTCTACCTCTGTTGTTGTCCTGTATTTAGGTGGTGCTGGAAAAGTAACTTCTTTTCTTTGCTGCAGCTTATCCATCTGTAAATAGTGCTAGAATTTAGCACTATTTTTCAAATATCTTTGTAAACCCTTTTCACAAAAACAAGCAATTTGTACTCTATGTGCTTCACTTCTGTATACATTGGGCAGATTTTTGTCTAGCTCCCCATTTTTTCTTTGAGCTTCTATCAAGTGTGGGTTGTAGTTTATCATTGTGTTACATAGCTTTTATGTGTGTTAGTCTCTGTGTCTGAGATGCAAAAGAACAAAATAATTTGGGGGTGTTTTTTGTTTCCTGCAACTCCGTTGCGACTACCTCCTCTACCTCTCAGAGTTTCACAACAAGAATACACTACTCAAAGCACTAAAAAATATTTCTCACCAGAGATCCTCCAGTGAGCAGGACACTGGATATGTGATGAGATTCGTTGCTGTGAATGTTTTCAGGAGAACTGTACAAGGTGCTAGAGTGAAAAAATAGCTGTGATTTACAGCCATGGACCAGCTTCTTCTGTTAAGCCAGCTCTTATGGAGAGCTGTTAAGGAGATGAGTACAGTAGAAGTTATTCCAGTAGTTATTATGAAGTTTCTTGTTTTGAGGGACTGCATGAAGAACGAATGGGTGTGGAAATTCTGCTTCATGGGGAAAACTGCAAAATGCCTCTACTTGTCTGTTCTGGTGCAGAGCCATCTTCTCATATGTAGATGTGTCTGACCTACTTTTACCTATGAGTGAATGCAGATTCATTTTACAAAATGAGTTCTCAGAAATTAGTCACATTCTGCTGCCTGATGTGCTTTCCTCTTGTGATCTTATTTTTTGTTCTCTGTCATTTATTTTAAAGAAGATGAGTAAAAGGCTAATAACTGGGCTTCTTCCACCTTACTTTAGGAACAGAGTTCAGGGAAGTGACACTGGGAAAAGGCACCCTGTGAGGCAGTGAGACTGGCACAATTCATGCACTGTTTTCACAAAAGAGAAACTGTGAGAGAGCATGAGCATAGGAATTCTTTGGAACTGGAAGAAGTGGACCAGCTGAGTAGCCTGGCTACTTATTTGATGTTGTCATCCACATTGCAAATCTGTCCTATCCATTGCTGCAAAAAGTCTATTGGTGACATTGTTAAGGTAGATGTTCCTTATCACTGATGACTTCAAAATCCTCAAGCCAACAAGGTGTTTCTCATGTAAAGTTTGAGGTGAAATCAATAGTGCTGATAGTGCAGCTAATGAAAACGCAAAACCTCTTTTGAGGTGTTTTCTACTTTTTTTCTTACATTTTAAGTAATAAAGCTCAAAATTATTAGTAGTCACGTTGCTTTTAATAGGGCATTTTGTAAATTACTATAGATACACTCTACTTCTAAAATAAATTGCTGCAGGCTGTAAGTTCACTAAAGTATGGATTATTTTTTATTATTTTGCTGTTTAGTTTCTGAAAGGATTTTATACTCTTGTCACATGCTGTAAAAAAATGTTAGAAAGGAGTTCGTAACTCTAGTGTTTCATTTAATATTGCCAAGTGGCCCTACAGGGAAATGTGATCTGTCTATTATAAATGTCCTAGTAAATAATTTTGTTTTAGATGGAAAAGACCAAATATAATAACATATACTTGGCATTAATGAACGTGCTGTGGAATGAGGGTGTATTTCTATGAAAAAATGTAAAAAAGAATGTACAGTAACTATAAATTCGGTGTTGAGAGTAAATTATTATTCTGTCTGATTAGGAATGACTGAAAGGACATATGAAAAACTAATTGTGAGAAGGACATGGAAGATTTTTACATTAAAAAAATTGAGTTATTGATTTATATTCTGTTAATGTTCACCAAAAATACTATGTGATCTTGCAGAAATTATAATAATACTGCTACATAGGAAGGATTTAATGAATTCAAAGGATGCATTCTTCTTTTTGCCCTATATTATAAAGAAAAACTCTTTTTTAAAAATTTATTAGGTGCTGTTTCTTTAGCATGCAGTTGAAACTCATGGAGCAAGATTATTTTAAGCTATTAGGCTTTCATTCTGTCTGGCATAATTAAATAATGTTTTCTGGGAAAAAGACTTCCATGTCACACACAGTCTATGAAAAGACTATATTAGATACAGTGTAACTTGTGTGAAAAACCCCAAAGGGGAACTATGTTTCTCATTAAAACTGAATTATTTAGTCCCATTCTGGTGGTTTCTATAGCAGATGAGTCAGTTGAAATGGAAACCTCTATCTTTTCCTCAAGCGCCATGCCCAGCTTAGAGGTTAACAGATGAGACACTGAAGCTTACTGAAAATCTCTGTTCTTGTTCATATGCCTCAGGCCTCCTCAAGAGAGTGAGTCCAGCAGGATCTGACCTGCCACTTCTTTTACATTCACGTGATTTAACTTATTTCCTAAAGCACTTTTTGTCTTCATCGAAAAAGATGTGACTTTATTCTAAAACAAATGAAAAAAAAAAAAGCTTTCAAATGCCACAATAAAAGTTTATGTAATTTGGAAAATTTTATGTACTCATGCATCCAGCACAATTTTAAACTTTGTTCACCTTGCAAAATCACCCCAAGGTGCCAGTGGTCACTGCTTCTGCTTCCTCTGTGTCACATCCTGGGCAAATAGGGAGTTTACTTTCTTTCTTTTACTTGTTAAAATGTGTGGAAGTTCATTTCAAGCTGCATCTGTTAGAGCAGAGTCAGTGGTGTGAGGGCAGACACAGGGCAGTGCAGAACTAGTTTTGCTGTTTCAGATCTTTCCATAAGAATAAACTGTTG
Source organism: Illadopsis cleaveri (assembly GCA_013399915.1). Taxonomy (NCBI): domain Eukaryota; kingdom Metazoa; phylum Chordata; class Aves; order Passeriformes; family Timaliidae; genus Illadopsis; species Illadopsis cleaveri. The sequence goes on along the minus strand of VXBB01005517.1, from coordinate 716,838 downwards.
TCTGGAGACAAAGTTCATAAGCAAGAACATAAGTGATCCAAAAAGCTGCTACCAAATGACCTGGAAGCCTCACAGGGGTTCTGTCCCAGAACTGGTTCATTACATTCCCTGTATATATGAGAGTGAACTCAAAAATGCTGCCTTTTTTTATTCTGAAGAGTTGTTGGAGTAACTCCTGAAAGTTGTTCTATCAGATATTGGAGATCATATATTGTGGATTCATCATATAACTAGAGAAGAAATTCAGCCATCATCATGGTTGTTTAAATACAGAGAATGCAAATGGGACTGAGTTTAGAATTCTTTCTCACACCTAATTTTCTTGCTACTGTAAAAATATAAACTGTCTGTCAAACAAGAGTGAGAACAGTCTAGTGATTTTATCCTTTACAAAGTGTGTTAAATTGTGAATATAGACCATATAAAAAGACTGAATGAAAAGTCAGAACACCTTACTAGGAAATAAATAAGTAAGATATAAATATAATCTTCACATTCATTGAAATTTAAAGTCCTTCATTCTTTTCTTTCAAAATTTCCCACTGATAAGGGCAGAAACAGACAACTATAGCATTTATATTTATATATATAGTGTTTGTTATAAGTGTATAGAATCAATGAAATCACTTAATTTGCAGCTATTCTTGGATAAATGGCAAAACTTTGCTGAAATCTTCTAAATCCCATAAAACTAATGAATTTTATAACTGTTTTCTAAACAAGAGAGGACAACTACACACCAGAAGAGCCCAAGGAAAAGTGCAATAGACTCCAGTTTCATAATAAAAGAAACCCCTCTATTAAATGATTATTCAGACATTAGGGGTTAATAGTGGATAAGATTTGCTTTCATAGCAGCGCTATCCTTCACGGTTATTTTCAACAAGCTTTTTGCTGGATTGGTAAAATTCTGCTTGATTTGCAAAGAGAAAGCGTGAAACCGGACTATAAAAAACACATTAGAAATTGACATCATGCCATGTCTGAAAAGGTCTAAAATCGTTGTGCATAATTAATGATACCCCTTGTGTTATTTCTGTGTTTTAAATACACCTTTACAGTCACATGAAACTAGTCACTGTGCCCTTCTGAAAATTTCCAAGTGCTGTAACATTTTAATATTAAAATGCTACTTTTGTTGTTGTTGTTGTTACAGTAAGGCATAAACGCAATGAAAAAAGAGAAGTCAAAACTGAGGAGAACAGTCACTGGTGGCAGCCAGTTTTGTGATTTCTCTTGCCAAAGGCATTGGTTGATTGGTTGATTCTGAAACTGAATCAAAGTGCAAGGGCTCACTTTTAGTGCAGAGGTTCACTAGAGAACTGCCCACAAGGACACACACTGGAAAGTGCTGCAAAAGGACTGCAGAGTCAGAGTTCTCATTAGCAAAAGAAAGATGAAGGCTTTATGAAACATGAAGTTTCCAAGCCATTGTCTTTCAGGTTATTTCCCAGAAGCACAACTAAGAAGTGTGTGAAAGTTCCTAACATTTTCCTGTTCCCATTACCACTGAATAGAAGGATCTCTCTTACGTAGGCAGGCACATTGTCTTCTTACAGCTACTTGTTAAGGCAGCTTTAGCATGAACCTGGAGAAGAATTTGAATTCTTGCATTAGAAAAAATTACGATAATAATGAGCAAAACTAAAAATTTTGAAAGCCTACTCTTGGAGGAAAATAGCTAGAACAGCTGGTTGAGAGCTCTTGCAGTTAACCTGTTTTGAGTTTTCTCCAGTAGCAGTTCACATTACAACGGATCATGGCTATTAATAGCACTATTATTGACTTATAACAATCAACTTTGGTTTTGCCCCTGCTTCAAGCTGTTCTTTTCATTACTTTTCTCCTTCTCTATTTGCAAGTGAATGATTCACATAAGCCTCCATCCATTAGCTGAGTGAATCCTCTCTAAGGGGGACAAATAGCTTGATGCTTTTTCACTCACCTGCTGAGAACCAACCTTTTCAAGAACAAGGTTGTATTTTGGTTTCTCTCAGCTCCATGCTGTTTCCAAGATTTAGGTGAATAAAAACTGAACCTCAGAGTAGATATCAGAATAGTCAATAGCTGCTTAGCTAAAAGGAATGGATCTTCTTCAAGAAAAAGTCCTACAAATCATTCTTAGCTTTTTCTTGAATTGCATTTCCTGAGAATGAGTTTGGGGTTTGCAATCAAATGTTAAAACATGCTTTGCAACTTTTATTCTGAATTCTTTCTAGCTTTCATGCCTTTCCCAAGGTGTGAATTCCAACCACAGATGCTATGTTGTAAGAAGAAAATTGCCAGCACCATAAAGAGATGAAATGTCTTTTCCTTGCAATTTTCTGCTATTTGTCTCTTCACAATGCATCAGCGATGTTTGCTGAAATCATGATCTGATGATGGCTCTTTTAAAAACTTGAAGATGAGAAGTCATTTTCAGCAGCTCTCTGTGGAAAAGGAGACCAGAAGGCAGGGATTTCAGGTCCTTCAGACAGACAGCTGGAATATGTCAAACTAAGTGCAGGTGGAGTGCATGGATTCTCCTGTTTCTGTATCTTCATATCTTTAGCTTTTAATTTTTTCTTTTCTCATGCAACATTAAGAGGAGAAAGAGGGTTATGTTTTCCTATTATGGACTACAGTGCTGTGCTCCACAGTGATGAGAGATGTTTTATTCCCATGTATGTCCATCACAGGCTCCTACAGGAACACTCTTTAAATCTACAAGCTCATTCAAGCACATGAATTGGGAAGAGATTCCCTCAACAAAATATTTGGTGTCTTGAAAACAAAGAGGATGCAGAAGATGGGGAGAAATAACCAAAGAAATAAATTTCTCTCTTCATAAGCAGATCTTTGTGTTTGTTTTGTCAGATATCTTGGAAAGGGAGAAGGAATGTGCTTAAAAGGCACACAGTAACCTGAAGACAGCAGAAGCCATTCATGATTTTACTCTGAAAGTACACTACGTTCCAGAGAGATCTCTGTTTCTCTTCAATGTTTCCAAGAGTTACAGAGACCAAGGTCACTAGAAACATACGCTAAGTACAGTACAGTTTTGAAATTACAGTACCTGTTCCTCATGCCTCAGAGAAATAAAAAATCTCCATTGTTTTCAGAAACCTGAGAATATACTTGAGCTCTGATGTTAATATGTAGCCTCTGTACTGCACAGGTGAGACTATTGAGAAGCTGCTTCCTACCACAGTATTTATCCATCTGGGTTCTTTACTGGTGTTAATTGATTTGCAAGGTGCTGTGAAGTTTGCTTTTTACTTTTTGTTTTGTTGTCATTGTTGTTAATAAACTACATTGCAGGATTTCCATTCATCCTGATGGCTCTCCTATAACATGTATATCCTTCCTTATTAAAATCTTCTGCACAAAAATCATCATAGGACAATATCTTTCAGATGAAATAGAATTGTGAAGTAAAAATTAAATTTAGCGTATTTGTGAGATAGCATGTGTGTATCCTCTTTGAATTTACAGCTTCATCTATATCTCACAGTATGGAATTGTCCCCCACAGGTATAGGAATCTAGGAAATGTGAGGATAGAGTGCAAGGGAAAAAGAGTTTTCTTTGTCTTCCAAGAAACCTTGTGAAGGGCTCGGCTGTGACAGAGTTCTGAGACAGAAAAACAGAAGAGATGTGTAGGAAGACAACCCTGTAGTTTCCTTTGAGTTATAGCATTTCAAATCACCATAAAACTGGAAAATATGTTGACTGCTCAAAGGGTGCACATTTTATGAAGCTTTAGATAATTATTTAAATAAATTAACAGCAAGAAATGAGCATGTGACATAACTCTTTAGAGCCTATTAATTATAATACATTTGACAGAGAATATCGGCTTCTTTTTATAGATGAGTCAATTCTGATATCATTAAAATCACCAACCACTTTGCATAACAAATGTGGAAATGTGGAATTTTGCTGTACCCAATATGACATGGAGAAATAGTACTACAAAACAAAAAAATATTATAACTATCAGAATTGCCAGTAAAAATACTTTAGATATGTCATATATACTGGGTTTCTTGCTGATCTAAACTTCTCTTAAATATAAGATACTGAACCTGTTTTACAGAAGAAGACTAACATTAACTTTATAGAAGAGATTTATTTTCATGTAATTACTGTAAAAGAGGAATTGGATCTGGATATTCATAAAAGACTGGCTGTTTCCTTCATTAAGCTATAAGGTGAGTATGGGGCAATAAGGAAACTGAACATTCTCCATTCTACACTTCAAGAAGGCTTTTGTAAAGTATTTGTAATTAGTTCATTCAAATGGGGGAAAAAATGTTAATACTCTTATTGGAACAGTTGTGTCCTTGGACAGGCTGGGCAAGTAAGGAGGAAAAGGATTGAAACTGGGGCTCTCCCACTCTGTTCTCTGCAATCACCCCAACTGTCCTGATTCTGTTTATAATGGTATTCTCAGCATCCTTTCCTCTTCTCTCTCCTTGCTCTTTCACAGCACAGTTAAACATTGAAATCCACTCAGTTCTACCAGTTCTTGTTCTTTCAAACCCTTCTCTTTTCTTTTCCAGTGAAAATATCTTTTTAAAAAGATATAATTTATAGTAAGAAATTTACATCTATTTTAACCATTTCACAAAAACCAAGAACAAACAAAAAATCATCAAACTGCTTGGAGACATCTTAATTCTGGGACACAGCTGAAGTTGTTTGATCCCTCTGCCCCTTTGGGAAGTTTACCTTTGGTTCTTACTTCTCATGTTTTAACATGTGTAGCACAGAAGTACTTGGGCCGCCTTGGTAATGACTGCATTGTAAAATATAAGGAAGCTCTAAAATGACATGGATGCATAGAATTATCCATTGCCATGGCTGAGTGTATGTGATGTGTCTCCCAAACAGCACAGGTTGTATCTGAGCTCACACCCTGCTTTTCCTCTTACTAGACCATTAAAATTGTCTCTAATTTCTGTACTGCTGTCGTCTCTCTAAATTCTGCAGGAACTTCAAAACTTTGGGACCTCTACCTTTCTGTCACATTTAGTTGAAATTGGCCAACAATGTTCACAATTCTACTGTGGCAAGAATAAACAGACAGACACTGTAAAAATTTCAACCTCATTTTCATTGGAAAGAAGGCTAGAAAGGAACAGTAGAAAAACAGGACTGGTACACTCCACCCTTCCTTCTCAAAATGGCCAGATTTTCACTGTACATGTGGAAAACTTGTTTTTATAAGCTTTCTTCTTAAAACTAGCCCAGGTTATAAGATTGTGAAGAATTTTACAGGATGCCATATTTTTAAACTGAAAATGAAACAAGAAATAGATTTCCAGCTAATCTTCTCTGACTAAACTGTTGAATAAAAGCTGCCCCAGAAATTTATTTCATAATTTATGCCATACATAAATGATTAAACCTGTGGTTCTGGATCCTGAGTCCTTTGTACTTGCTCTGAAGGTAACCACAGTAGTCCTTGTGACTGTATCATTCCCTGTGGCTGATTTGTACTGACTAACTCACTCTGGCTTTTTGATTCTTTTTTTTCCTCTTTTGAGAATACATTCACAAAATACAATATGGCATAATGTGCTCATTTTCTCCAAGCAAAAGAGAAAACCCAATAGGTGTTCCAGCATAGCCTGTCTTGTAGTATGAAGCACTGACAGGCATGGACTTCCAAAGCACATGTTACTTTTCAGTATGTGGAGTGAACTGGGCTTGTGTATGATGGAAAAGTGTCATTGAATGCCAGGGGCTTTTTCATTCACTCAGCTTTTTAATGGCCTAGAACATAATGGCCTTTTCCTGCCTCAGTCTGAGATTAAAATTTTGGCTTGTGCTAGTTAATACAAAGCTATACATTTATGCATGTTACATTTTTATTGCAAGATGAGGATTTATCAATTTTAAAAGTCAAGTGTTCTGCCTCCCTTGGCAAGATCTTTTTTCATTCTGCCCTGCATAGTTAACTCAGCTGGCATTTAGAAATAGATGATTTTCAAAATTTGCTTTGCATTCAGGAGAATTTCCTGACTTTACACATTATCTTTATTTCTGTTTTCACTTTCACTACTCTTTTTTTCTTGTTGGTTTTTTTTTCCTTTTCAGATGCTAAGGCACTCTTGCAATTTTCGTTTGAGAAGTCCTTCTTCTAAAACCATGCACAAGTGAGATAACAAAAAGAAGGATTTAAAAAATGTTATTTGAAATAGATGCCTTTACTCATGCACCCCAAAATTGCAAGAAGTAGTAATAAAAATGGGAATGTCCAAACCTGGTTACTAATATATTCAGGGGATGAAGCAGAGAACAATCAACTGCATTCTGGTGACTGCTGCTGGCAGACGGTTATGGCTCAACTTTCATTTCCAGCCTTTTCCTAAGCATTCTACCTTCTTTGGCTCAAGCACAGATTCCACTGAGATCCTGTAAACTGTACCAGAAGTGGACCCTCTAAACTGCATCTCACAGGCAGATATGATACTTACATGGAACTCCCAAGGTAAATCTCATCTTGAAGAGATTAGTGGGAAGCCCAAGCCCCTATTTTTTAATGAAAGTTTTGACATTCTGAAAACAATAGGAGATTATTTTGTCCTTGCCATAGCCATTCCTGAATATTTACTGTAACTCATGTTGATTCATGTATTTATTAATTCATTTCAGATTCAGTGGTGATTATTTTAATGAGATAAATAACAAAAAGGTTTTTTCTTCTTGCAATGTCACCTTTTCGTAGAGTGTGTACATGGGTGAAATCAATTTCATTTGCAGATTAGCCCATCTGACCCAGTTACCTTCAAAGATGTAATATTCTCCTTCTGATCATCTACAACAGTAACATCAACCACCCTTGATTTGGGATTTGAGACCAAGTTGTTTCTGTTACTCTGCTTGCGTGCTTAATTCTCAGGTCTTTATCTCCGCTGTGATTTTTAGACATACTCTTCTTGTCCTTGATTTCTGTAAATCCCTGAGAGACTACTTTCATTGGCAGTGCCTTTCTTTTGTGTGTATCTAAGAGTATTAACTTCTTTCTCCTTAATTATGCTAGCAAGGTCTCTTGTGATATAGTCTCTTCCCAAAAGACTGTACTTGGTATCTCTTATCAAAACACTTCTATGTAATACCAATGTAATATATTGTAATAATATTCTATTTCAGTTTCTTCCAGTCTCTGATTTACTCGTTCAAAACCCAGTTTTTACAGATGTAAGTAGATGATGATTTAATGCTTAATTATCTCCTTTGAAACTGACACTTTGAAGAAATGAATGAGCTATGGAAATAATAAGGTGAGAAAACAGGTTTCATTTCAGTCATTATCCCTTCACTGTATTCTAGAGGATGGCTGCCAAAGTGGTGTCAGCTGGAATAGAAGAGTCTCTTGGAGGCTCCAACCAGCACAGCACAAACTCATTACAGTGCAGGATGGAAAACAGTGATTTTTAACACTTTGCTTTTCCCTCTCCTTGTTGGAGAAGAAAGTCTGGACTGTTATCTTCACAGGTAAAAATAGAACTTTTCCTTCTACTTTCAGAGCTGTTGCCAGCTTTACTTTACTGGTGGTGCTAATGGTTTTCTGCCTCCCAGAATCCATGGAACCTTTGTGCCTTATGCCAGCTGGTCTAATTTTGACAAGAAGGAAATTATTTGAGCAAAGCTAAGTCTTTGCTTTTTCTGTAGTCAGGATATACTACCTATGAGTGTTTAAAGTTGAAAGGAAAGGGGATTTGTGTGATGGCTGGATTTTTAAAATCTCAGAATAATCAGGTAATTCATAACAGTCTTGCTAACATCAAACCATTTCTGTTTTCATGGAAACAGAATTCCGTTCAGGAAGTTATTTTAATAAAAATACAATATTCTCTCCCATTTTACAGAAACCTGTGTGCACACAAATAAAATTTTATTATTTTTTCACAGCCCACTCCTGTCAGAAAATTCATGCCAGAGTTATTGCAAAACCGCAACTTTAATTTTCAATATGGCATTTTTGTTTATAGCAGTTTTGTTATCAGTAGCCCTTAATGGATTCTTTTTTGCTCTGAATGTACTGAAGTATTATTTGAACATAGGCAAACATTGGTGTTCACAACAGCCCAAAACAATGAGTTTCAGCACTTAATTACATGCTTTATGAAATAGAACCTTCTTTTGTACATGTTTATCTTGTCTTTTATGTGATACTCTGTAGTTCTTCCATTAAATGCATGAGCAAACAGTTACTGCCTATTCAGTGTTTTCTCCCATTGCTTATTTACAGATCTGTTATCTCTTTCTTCAGGCTCCTGTTTTCCAGATGCTGACTCTCAGTCTGGTTAACAGTTCTTTATGTGGAAACCATTCTTTACCCACAATAGGCCTCTCTGTGCCTCCCACAGTTGTATTATATATATTTTCATTATTAAGGGGAAGTGCTACACACATTATTCACAGTAAGAGGGCACCATGGATTTGTTCACTGGTGTATTATCCAATTCTTTCCCTTGTAATATCTAACATTTGTTTTAATTTCTGGATCAATATGAAGTACTGAGTTAATCTTTTTATAGGACTGTCTGTTATAATTCCAACTTTTTTTTCCCTGATTAGGACTATGTATTCAGGACTCATTCAGGACTCTTCATTATAAACACAAAATTAAAGGTGGGTTGTTTTTATCATGTACACCATTTTTAGTGACAAATAATTTAATTTTACATGGAATTGTTCAGCCATCCACCATAATGAAATCCTTATACAAAATTTTTGTTGCCACTTTTTTATTCCTACTGCCCCAGGTAACTTACTGTCTTCAGCCACTTTGGGCATATTGCTGTTCCTTTCTCTTTTCTCAGTCATTGATAAAAATTATGCAAACAGAGGTCATCTATCTCTACTGATAGCTTTACTCCACTGTGAAAACTGATCTATTTGTGGTATCACATATTGTGTCTTAACTAGTATTAAATAGTATTTAATTTAACAACCATCTTTAACAGTGTTAATCTGTGGGAATATTTTGTATCAGATGACAACATTAATTATTTTTGGAAGGCTTTCATTGCGGCATTTGCCCAAAGTCTTCTGGAAAAGCAAGACAATCAGCCAGACATGTACTGTTCACATAGCTAGCAATTCTTTTAAAGATAAGCTTATGATAAAAGACTCCACCCTACATGTTGACTCTTCCTTGATAGAGCACATGTCTTTACCAACTCTGCTTTTTTATATAATTCATAATAGTTTGCCTACTGCATACATTAGGCTGGTCTCAAAACTCCCTATGATTTTTCTAAAAGATCTGGTGTGAATTCTGCCAGTTTGAACCTTTTTAATACTAGAGCAGTTTTAAGCAGAAGGCTCCAAACCATAGTTAGCAGTTCGGTTGTTTCATTCCTGATGCCCTTTAAAATATATCATCTTTTAGATGAGAATTTTCTGCTCTTGGCAATTTACTACTGATTGAAACCTCTTCTACCAACCTGGCAGATGTTTCAGGCAGAGGGATCCTGTGGCACATCACATACACGTGCAGAAAAGGGACAGGATTCTAGCATAGGAACCCCTCTGAATTCCTCCATGGTGAACACAGAGGCAAAGTACCAATCTAATTATCTGCCATGGCCTTGTTTTGTTTGAAATTTTCTTTTTACACATCCCTCAATTATTGACCAAACAGAAGTTGTCAGATTCTCATTCCCAATATATTTGGAAAGGAGTTTATTATTTGTTTTTGCATCTTGCAGAATGTTTTCCTGAGAATATATTTTGGCTTTCTATATTGTATTTTACATATGGTTTCCAAAGTTTATTTTTCTGTGTTTTCCATTTTAGTGTAACTTATGACTTTTGAAAGGTTTCCTTTGCCTCATACTAGTCTTCAACAGGCTACTGTGAGTGTGTTAACTGAAAACACTATCCTTGCTTAAATGTCACACAGCAGTATGACATCATTATGGCAGTTAAATAGAGTCTTTCATGATTGTGCTCTCCACCTTTGCAGCCTCTGTAATTTCCCTTAGCACAGATGGAATTGCCTTTCTGGTGAGAAAATCCATGCCTTCTTTTGACAGGATTCTGCTGCTTCAGCCTCCCTTTAAAGTTTTGCCAAGCTCTACTCCAGGCCTAATCTGAGGATACAAAGCTTCTATTGACACAAACCCAGAGGAAACGTCACTGCAAATATCATGCCCTTTCACATCCATTCTCCGCTCCCCTTGTCTTTCCCTTAAATATTTCACCAAAACTTGTCTAATTGTAACTGTTAGCAATGTGGTATAATTTTAGTTTAAAACCATCTTTCCTGAAGGAGCTACAAATGATTCCCCTGTACTCACTGAATCTCAGTTCTGCCTCTGTACATAATGTCCTGTATCTTTGTGCAAAATCCCTAAGACAGTTTTGTACTTCAGGCTTTGGGACTGGTTTAGCCAGCTGCTTGAAATGTGTTTTGAACTGTGGGTGAAACACCAAGCTCCTGAGTTGTAAAATTCTTTTGATCAAATATTGATGAAATTGCTAACTTTTATCTGCAGTTTCTCTAGATTTGGGAGGGAGAACAGGGACTGAACCAATATTGCTACTCTGAGAAATATTGAAATAAAGATATGTCCTAAATTGTAAATCAGCACTTCCATTTAGCCAGAACTGTTCCTTGTTACAGGGAACAAGTCGAAAAATCCATGCTACTAATAGATTAATATTCTATAAGATGTAAGAGTTTTGATAAATATCATTGAATATATTTTTGTTTTCTTTTCCCTCTTTTTCATGTCTACAGTGCACCAGTGCAGCATGGTTCTTTTCCTTACCCTGATCTAAAAGATGCTCCTAAGCTTAAATAATCCAGCTCTGATTTTAGAAGTTCGGGACTACAGGCAATACCAGAGAAGACCTCACTGTCTTCCTGGACTGTGATCCAGCAACATTTTTCCATGTGATCAGTCTCAGTGCAGTTTATTGTGGGTCTGTGGATCAAAATGGTATTAAACATGAGAGAAAAATGCCTAGTTTCATTAATCCTTTTGGACTGTAACTCTCTGCTCTTGGTTTGGTATGCCAGCATACTCTGTTCCTCCCACTGATATGGTGTTTACCTTTGACTTTCACTCAGAAGCTACACCTCAAATATTTAAAAAATGAAAGAAATTATAATTGTAATAGGCAATGTCACCAAAATCAGATACAATGTCTTGCCTGTAGGAGCCAGTCATTGTTGTTTCCTACACCTTGGCTGTTCACAGCCTGGTCTGCTTCTGAGAGTCCTGCAACAGTGATACACACCTCAGAGGTCATAAAAACCTGAACTACCAGAGATCCTCAAGTGGACATAATATTGGCAATGTGGTGAGGATGACAACAGAAACTTTTTCGAGTGAATGATGCAGAAAGAGCTGTGTATTTCAGCCAGATCCCACTACAAATATAATATTAAATACTGCAGTGCTGAAGTACAGCAAACTGGACATTTATAAGGTATTTTTGCAAGTCATGCTTTTAACATTACCCTGCCATTTTCTACAGGGCTGTATAAACACCTGTGTTCTCTGTCTACCTCATAATTTGGATTACTCCCTTGAATTGCTGGCTGTGCTGAGTCCTGAAGGGATTCATGGCTCCTCACCAGGTGACTGTATTTCTGACTTTTGCTACATTTGTTTCTCTTTCAACCTTGTGTTCTGCACCCATGGAGGAATTCCATAATACTGCTTTCTATTCCATCAGGTATCCATGCTATCAATATAAGCTCCAGTGAAAGGCTGTCTAACATCTGCTGAGAATGCTGTACTTTAAAATATAATTTCTAAACTTTGGGGGACATATTCCTCATAGATATGACTGGGTAGACATGGAATTGGCCTTAAGATTAAATGGGTGCATTGTGTGGGGTCAGGACCAGAATTTGTTAGGTAAAAAATTGTATAGAATAAAACCCCAAATACATGATTCACAAAGATTACCAAATAAAGTTGAAAATGAGCAGAAGCTACAGTATATTTCTACAATGACATGCAGAAACATTTTTCTCTAAAAGAAAGAAACTGTTCCAAGCTGCTATAAGCTCTGGTAGCTCTAGGACATAGTCTCTAGCTGCACCAGGTGAGGTTGAGACTGGAAATTACAAGGAATTTCTTCACAGAAAGAGTGATTAGACATTGGAATGGGCTGCCAAGACAAGTGGTAGGGTCACCATCCCTAGAGTTGACCAAGAAAAGATTGGACATGACACTCAGTGCCACAGTCTTGTTGACAAAGTGTTGACTGGTCAGAGGTTGGACTTGATGATCTCAGCGATCTTTTCCAACCTTGAATTGATTCTGATTAATAGCTCACTTACATAAATTCAGTTACACAGGCATTCAAATCAACAATGTCTACACTCAACTAAAATATATTTTAAAAACTCTTCATATTTGATCTAGATATTATTAACAGACTGCCATCTCTTAAGCAATATAACATTACAGATAGAGGAACTACCAAAACTGTAACTGTTGTGCTGCTTGGCAGTACTGACATTTCTCAAAGCTGGGCCAAAGCTCATTTCCCTACAAGTGGTCCCACTGAAGCCTAACAAGATTTCTTGTAAAAATTGACATGATTATTTTTTTCCTCCACAACATTACTATATATGGGCAAAAGCCTCACTCAAACATAGTTTGCTGGTTATGATGGTTCATTGCTTACCCTGGCTTATGACATTTTAATGAAGACTAGAAATTATTTTAACATTGTGGAGATAAAATTATATTGCAAATTCTTTTTAATTCTATATCCACCATTCAAGTGTCCTATGTATTTCATACTACTTAAAATGTCTTATAAGTTTCATATGGTGTCAGTGGATTATAATATCTGAAAATGAAAACTGATCTGCTTCTTTCATCAAACTATTTTGTCAGTGGGCAGAACAATTAACCAAGCAATGCAGCCAAAGAGGTGATTCCCTTCACCAGGTGTATAAGGACCTGTTTGGAAGTGTACACCAAATGGACACAGCAGCAGAACCAGCTTGGCTTACCACCCCCTTCCTTGCTGCTCTGCAATACAAGTGGATTGTGAAAACCATCCTTATTTCTGAATTCATACAACATAAAGGGACAGCACCAGCTTCTCTATACAAAGCAAGGAAAAAACCTTTTCAGCCTAACAGGAAGCAGCAATGATAAGATCTGCAAAGAAATGTCACACTGTTCTTGAGCTCACTTCCCTCTTTTGTTACACTTGGGGCAATGTCTACTACACTAAATTATCCAACTAAGGCACTCACTAGGGAAAGGCAGGCAGTCTTTTTCCATTGAATTCTGAGACTTTAAACAAGTCATTATTTCATGTGTTTTCTCTTCAAAGAACCCAGTTCACAAGTTACGAGCATTCCCTGCTTCTATCAGATACTCTGTAGGCTTCCATTTTTTTTCCAGCTACACTCAAGAAACACATGTCAAATTAGTGCTGTTTGTTGTCAGTCACCTTCTGAATCCATCCATGCAGAGGGGATCAATCACCTGTTTTAGGGAGGAAAGTAGTACCTGGAACTGCAGGTAAGGAATGTTAGTAAAGCTTAAATCTGAAAAGGATTTGGAAATCTGAAAAACTGGATCAGATAGTGAGAGTGGTGAGAACATTTACTGCCCCTGTCTGACATTTAGAACTGCCTCTCACATGAACATTCCATGATGAAAAAGTACTTCCTGCTGAAAGCCATGTTTTGGCTATTTTTGACATTCATACTGCATGATGGAGAACACCGTCCCAGTGGTGCTGCTTTAGGCTCCCAGGACAGCAGAGCTTAGCCTTAGACTCAAGTTTAAAGCAAGCTGGATGCGAGGCACAGCTGAGGATCAAGGACACCACTGTCAAAGGACAGCTGAGAATTCACACAATGCTAAGCTGATCTCAAATGACAATTAACAGCCCAATGGCTCTGGCAGCTGAGATGTGGAATCACTGCAGTGGACCCATGGATGTAAAGAAACCCAACTATCAAACAGGGAAGGTCAAGTGGACTTTATTATAGTTATTAGAATGTACAGGGACATCAGTGCACTGGTTCTTATTTCATTTCTCAGACTCAACACAGGAGCAGTCAGAAACCAGCTCTTTGCTTTGTGCACATTTAGAATGTGTCATGTGGGACATCCTTAAATAATTTTCTGAAAGATTCTTGAAGAACAATGTAGTCAAAACCAAGCTAAGTGACTTCATAGATTTCCTGATATTTCAAAGAAATGCTATGGATACCAAAAAGCTTTAATATAAGAAGTAATTAGGAAGTGCCAACAGTGTGGTAGGATACAGGTAACTGATTTTATCATCACTTTTATAAAGTCCATTCCATTAACTGGAAACAGTCCTTGAAAACTTCATTATAACACTATTTCTTTATTACAAATATTTACATACTATATATTAGTACAATTTTTATTTCCACACTTTAACAATCCCATCCCTTGACGCAGTTACTATAAACCCTTGTGTGGTCTGGAAAGTCGCGATATCTGTGATAATATCATGATGCCCAACTGGGAGAGACTCTGGACCCTTCCGAGGGGTCTCATCAGTGGGCCCCAGCTTTTGCTTGTTCTGAATTTCCTGTACAAAAAACAAAGTGAGAAATACTATTTACAGAAGGGTTTGCAAAGAGAGAATGTCATCCATATTAGGTTGTCAGTGTAAGAGGACTGCAAAACCTCTTCCACCAAAAAACCAATCCAACAAAAATGCCCAGCCATACAACCTCACACCTTTTGACAGTTTTCTCAGGATTATTCCATGTTTAATTTCTTTTCATTACACACAGCCTTAATCTGAACTGACATTACAGCTCTTTGATTAGGTAAAAAATGTGTGGTCTTCTCATATTTATTTCAATGACACTAGAATTTGATATTCCAATGGGGAAAAAAAAATTATAGGAACACATACATCTTGGCTTCCCAAAGCTTTTACAAAAACTGCTTCAATAGCATGAATGTAATTTAGAAGTTTGAGAAGAAACTGGTAGACCCCTACTGACTTGTTTTAGTCACCTTTGAAGTAGCACTCAATTTGTTGAACTGAAACAAAACATTGTGCTATTTAACAAGTAGCAACACTGCCAGCTCCCAAAGTCACTCTGAAGGATGTAACAAAAACTTCAGCATGCAGGTACTGTATTATCCTGGTACCAGTTCTTCTCACATTGCCTTGCTCAAAAGATCCTACTCAAAAACATTCCAAACACTGATCAAAGCTGAAAGTGTTAGAAGTCTAAATTTCAATATCCCAAAAGAAACATATGACTCTAGCTTCTGCATGTAAGTAGTATTTGGTGGTCCAATTCTGTCAAAAACAAATTACATTTTTCTTTTAAAGTAACTTCTTCCTACCTGCCTGAAAATGCAATGCTGACACCATCCATAAAAAGTAAGAGTGAGTGAGTTATAATTAAAGACATTGTGCAATGAATATAATCCATAAGGCCATCCAAAAGCAAGCAGAATAGGAGTCTATCAAACAAAGCAAAATACCTGAACCACCTCAGTGCCCTCAATTATCTTCCTGTAGTAGGAAACAGATGGACAATTAGAACTTCCAGCAACAACATATGATCTCTCAGGGTAGGCTAGATCCCAAAACCTAAACATGAAGAAACAAAATCAAGGTGAGATGTTTAAAACAGCTGCTTAAGAGTGGTCTTGCTTTTATGATGAAAATGAGTGGGCATAAATGCTATCTGCTTTCTACACTTAGTGGAAGGGAGTGATGCAGAGAAATCTACATTCATATCAAGCTCATACATGAGTTATTTTTTGGTTTTTGTCATGGAGCTCATGAAGAATTTTACAGATGGATACACACTGTGTTTCAGAGTACACACTGTGTTTCAGAGAAGCACCAAGTTCTGCAGTCTTTTGCTGAGAACAATTTCCTCAGCTCACTGATGTTTACTGATGAACACATGTTCACTATTATTGTTTTGGCTTCTTAAAGATTACTTAGGCAACACTTGGTAAAATTTAGTACACCAGTAGGGGTGGAGGGGAGGTTGACAAACAAGAAAGTTGCTTAGTTTGATTACCTTATTTTCATGTCTGAGCCTGCTGTCAGTAATATGGGATTACCAGAAGCTGGACTACAATATATTCCGTGGATGCTGTGAGGAGAAGGCTAGCAGGAAAAAAAGATATATAAAAATAACTTATCAGCAATAGCTGCCACCATGCTTCAGAAAGGGAATGCATTCCTTGCCACATTCATCCACCCAGTTTCCAAATCTTTCTGGCAAATGCCAAGTCACTTTAATGGGCCACATCTTAATATATTAATGTAAATTGCTCCTTTACACTTTACAGAACAATGCAACAGACTTAACCCTCTGTAATCTTTTTTTTTTTTTTTTTAAACTTTGGAAATTACATTCTCAATGACAAGAGATTATTTTTAAAAGAATCAGGCAGGCAAATCCTACTGAAAAGCACATGGATGCTTAAATTTATGGGCTATGAAGGCATTACAGGACAGATATATTATCTGAAAACAGGAACTACAACAGAAAACTATCTTAGATCATGGAGTTCCCTGTGTAAAAAAGGGCAGGACTGAAATGAACTCAACTGGCAATCCTTGTAGCACATACAAACTTAGGTTTAAGTAGATTCCAGATATGCATTTACAACATTTATAGAAGCAGCTGTGTTAATTTTTGTCTATGTATTTGTGAACGATATTCCAGATTGCTCCTTTCCCAATAATGTCCTTGAAGAAGAGCCATTTCATGCTTTAAACTAGCAGTTAAGTGTAGTAGTGGTATTATACTACAGAAAGAATGTGTAAAAGAGCAGATGCTTACAGAAGTATGCATAGCCCCAGGAACAGCAAGTAAAAATAAGTACAAGATGCCACACCATGAACTTTGGCTTTCTCATAATCTTTACAAGCTTGACCAGTTCACTGCTTTTCTAAGAACTTGAGTGGGTATAACAAGTGAGTGTTACAAGTACATTCCATAGACAGTGGAAGGTACCAATGAAGACTCAGGCTAGTTACACTGTTGTTTTACAAAGGGGATTTAATTCTGACAAGTAAAACAGTTATGGTGCCAAAATGAATCCCAGGGTAAGTTCTGTACTGATGCACAGCATGGAGTCTAAGGTTGTTCTAACCCTGGCTACACAACAGAAACTGGAAAAGAAAGAGACCAGACCTGCAGTTCTGAAAGAGGTGGTGCACTGCTGGCCCACAGAGTGAAGCGTCGATCACCAGTTTCCATATCCCACATGGAGACTTCATTGTTGCCTTGAACAGCTACAGGAAAGATAAAGCCAGTGCAAAAAGTACAAATCAGGTTGGTTGGCTCTTGCTGTTTGCTCTACTGACATCACATAGAGGGTAAGACATAGAGACACTCTTTGTTTGCTCCCTTCAGCATTTGTATTAGTCTTGCTTTAGTACTTTGGTTTTATTGCTTGAAAGCAGCTTCACTATAACTAGAAGTGCCTGATTTAAAAGAGTTTAAAGGAAACCTGATTTAATTCCCAATCCTTTTTAAAATGTATAAAACCTTCAGCCTCCTCCCTAGATAACTTCTCAGCCTTCTTTGAGAAGGATATATGGCTTGTTCAGCATAGTCATCAGCGACTTTGGAGAATACTCCTATGCGGGTAAGTAAACAACCCAAAGTTACAGAGTTCAGTAGCTACAATGAAGTTCCAGACTCATGTGGACAGGTAAAAATTCTGTTCAAGGGATTGCTTACAAGCCTGCCAGCAACCTAGCTGGACTAGGCAAGGACTTTTTAATAATAATTCAAAATTATCAACTGCGTCATTCATTTAGTCTTTCACAGGGAGGAAACAAACTAAAAATCACAGTGAAGCTTGCTTTATTTGTATGTTTTTTCAAGAAATTTGTTTTATCTCCCAGGGTAGTTAGTAACTCAAAATAAGAAGTGAAGCTTAAGAAGTAAGCAAAATATGAATCTCAAATTACCCTCATTTTACAGCAACTTGATGAATTTTGTTATTTTAGGATTAGTTTAAGGTACTTGTCCATTTCAGAATGTGCTCCTGACACAAACATATAAAAGTTTATGACAGTGCCACATGCAGTGAGGATGAAGCAGCTGTAAGCATATCAGATGAGGAATCCTGGAGATTTCCAAAAGTGCCAAGTCCCATGACACAGCTGGTTTAGATTGAAGGGGGAAATGGAAATCAGTCTCTGCTGTACAGAAGGTGGTGGCAGATTTCCCATCAGCTTCAATGAATGTCATGAGTTTGAATTTAATCTTTTGTAACATTTTGTCCTTAAAAATGGATGGGGTAGACAACACACAGGGAGGGTCCCTCATGGGAGCTGCAATGCTCAGAAGATGAGAATTGTAAAGGCTGTCATTTTGAAAATGGCTAAACCCTAGTTTTTTTCTTTTCAACTCCCCACCAGGGCTTGAAACAGAAGCTGAAAGAAAAGCTGCTTTAATCACAACCTCTAGCAATCGTGAGGTAAGTTTAAGACATCATTTACCTGCTATTACCCAGGATTGATAGAGAGGATGCATGAGCAGGCGTCTGATCCGGGCTTTGGAAGGATGAGAGTGGCTGGAGATAGGTAACTGAAACCTCATGTCCCAGCATGCCATGCTACCATTGCTCGTTCCTGGAGAGAAAAAGCTCCCCTTAGTCAGAGGGATAAATATATGAGCTTTTGTTCTTATCTTTGTGCTCTGTTCCTAGGGAGATGGCCTTCAGCCTCAAGTACTTAGCTGGCAGAATGTTTCCCCAAAATAGATGAGAAGATATTTCTCTCCTCTTGTTTGAGAAAAGCATATGCTAGTAAAATCAGATCAAGCAAAAGCTTGAGCTGTAGTTACTGTAAGAGAAAAGCATAAGGAAGAGGAGGGCAGGGAAAAGAGAGAAGCTAACAAGAAGTACAGGCTTACCAATACACAGCCAGCACTGGTGTATGTCCACAGCAAATGAAGTTATGAGGCCTAACCTCAAATCGTGTTTCAGTGTCCAGGCGTTGCTGCTGGATCGCAAATCCCATCCAACCAGAGATCCATTAACTGTTCCATAAGCCAGTACTGACTGGGCTCCTGAATTGAAGTGATGCATATCCACCACACAGCCATCATCCTTCAGATCTAATGACCTGGGTTAAAAGAATAAACTAATTTAGACACAGGTATGACTCCCTCCAAGTTTAAGACTCCTTCCCACAGCTTATGCTGAGCAGCTTTTTCCTCTTTGTGTCACTTCTCAAGGCATCTGCCAGAAACAGCTTTCTGATTTTAGTACAATAGAAGCTTATGCTCTCTCAAATCTCTCTGCTGATAGGTCCTGCAAGGCTGTCAGCAACCCTTTGCAAACATTAACACAGCTCTGTGCCCTGGGTCAGGGCAATCCCAAGCAAAAACACAGGCTGGGTTGAGAATACAGAGAGCAGCTCTGAGCAGAAAGACTTGGGGGTGTTGGCTGATGAGAAGCTCAGCATGATCCAGCAATGTGCTCACAGGCTAAAAAGCCACCCACAACAGAAGAAACAAAAGTGTGCGTAGCAGGTTGTGGGAAGTGATTCTCCCTCTCTGCTCCACACTTGTGAGACCCCACCAGCAGCACTGGGAGTACTTTCTGAGGCCTGGACATATCTCTCACTCAAACTGGAAGATTAAGCTGTAGCTCCAGTGACAAATACTCAAACATTGCTGAAGAGCTAAACCAAGCCCAAAGACTCCCCTAAATAGTATCCCATTACCCATATCTCTGTGACCTTATTAAGAGCCTGGGAGGAAAAATTCCAGGTCTGAGGCACATCACATGCTGTACATCTGTAAACATTTACCTAATGACCTCCAAAAGAACCTTCAAAATCACTTTATAAGTATTAAGATTGTAACAAAGGAACTAACCAATCCCAGTACATAAATAAAACAACAGAGAACTATTAAGAATGGCTGTTTTAAGCTCATCATGTGTTCAGTGACACAGAAAGTACAAATATCCTATAGCTAAGAATGGCCAGCTCTGCACAGTTGCCTTTCAACCCTTCTTTATGAAGCAGGATAAGAACATGGATTACAGCCTTCCAGTACAGTCTGGGCTCAGCCAGCAGGGAAGCCTAGAGCAAATTTAAGGATCTATCTGAGGAATACACTAACAGCTTGAGCTCTGTGTGAGGTGAGATTTAAATGGTTTAAGTACCTGCTTTGTATTGGATGAATTTTAGGAGATTTAGGGAGCTTTGATGCTTCAATACCAAGAAGCTGGATGGCACCATTATCTGAAGCTATAGCTAAGTAATGTGAGCCTTGGCAAAATGTAAGTGTCTTTACATGTCCTCCAATCCGAGAGTATGTCAAAATTGATCTAAACAGTACAGAGAGAAATATGGGGAGAGAAAAAAAGAGGTTATTTTTGGTGGCACTTAAAAAAAATATTTCTCTTAAATAACTGCTTAAAACCAATGGCTCTTGAGAGAGCTCTGAAAATAACATTTTCTAGCTGTTCCAAAATGAGAAAGCAAAAAATCCAGTGTTGGCTTTAAACAACATCAGAATACATTTATATATGTACAAAAATGAAATTAAAAAGCCTGTAATTATTATGGCTACAAAGCAGTCCCTTTGCATTTTTTCTTTTATTAAGTAATTGAAAGAGCAATCTAATATTATAGATGCAAGGCCAAAGGAACACCAATATATGTCTTTAGTGATATTTCCAGCACACCAACAAGTGATTCATATTTTGTTCCCTGCTCTACTTTTTTTTTCACTCTAAAATTGCAGCCTGAAATACCACAGGTTTTTAAGCTACCTGGTTGTAGTGGTTTTTCCTTCCATTTTTTGGCTGTTCCAGACCTTCACTGTGCCATCATTTGAGCAAGTGGCAAAAATGGAATGTTCATCAGAGACCCGGATGCGATTCACCGCAGACTTGTGTTCATGAAGGTGAGCTACCAACAACCCTTTGGGACGCCATCCTACAGGGAAAGCAAAACCACAACCTCATTAGGAACATGCAAGTCCTCCTAGATCCATCCAGTAACAGCTATATCAGGATACAGTCATTACAACTACAAAGCACAGACGGCACTGAAAACAGTGTTAAGGCATTTTAAATATTAAAGGCAAAAGCCGACTTGCTCAATTCTATATTAGACACTAGGTCATAGATGTTCTGCACAGTAAACACATTTCCTCAACTAAGAATTCCCTCTTTTCCTCATCCTTTATGTTTTTCCCATGAAAGGATGATATCTGGACTCAAATTATACATATATATATATAAATTTTTTTTATCTAATAACCTCAGTAGCCTGTGATGTACCTGGAGGCGGGGGCTTGCTCTCCCACTCAGCATTCTCCATCATCTGTTTGGCAAGTCTCTCTGCATTACACTGCTCTCTCTTCTGCTGGATCAGCTGCTGCAGCTCAGTTTTGCAGGTGGTGATGCGCAGCTGGTGTGCAGCTGGGGACACTGTGCTGCTCAGGGCCTGCAGGGTCGGTTTCCTGGGCTGGACAACTGCCCCATCAGATGCCTATAAGAAATCAGCCCTTAAAAATATATGCCTTACATTCCACATACAGATAAATCCCCCTCATAAGATTTCTGGGTCACACACAGTGAATAAAAATGGAAAAAATCCTTCTTATTGAATCAGTTAGCAATGAATTAGCATTAAAAAATTAATGCTTGCATGAAGACAATTAAAAATAGTGAAAATTATTATTTATATAAGAGATTACCATTCTCTTATTCTACCCTGTTTGCCTACTCTGTTCTGTATTCTATCTAAAGAAAATGTAATGTGCTGTGAACACCTATTAATGTGCTTATTACAGAGGCAGCTGTTGCTCTCAAGACTGAGAGAATTAAAGGTTAGCTCTCAAATTCGTTTACATTGGGCTTTAAAAACCAAAGTGTGAAGTGTTTCCCTTACAGTTCAGGGTAGACACACTCATTTAAGGCTAGCAGAAGTTAATCTCCAACTAGAAGCCAAACAAAAAAGTGTGCAGTATCAAGAGATGCCTCCATGGCCTGCAGAGCTCCCAGCCTATCCTTCTCTAGCCAGTACTAAGTAATACAGGTACAGGATGTCTAAATGCTGCTGTGATTTCCAAGTTAAAACCATGATATCTCTTCCTCACAACATGTACCAGGGCATGCAATTTGAAGAAAAGTCTTCCCTGCCAGAGAAGTCTACATTATAATTGTCTAATTCACAAAGCCTCATCACTTTGTGCAAAGCATCTACTTGTTAATGAAGCTCTTCAAGGGACTAAACTTACTTCAGTTGTCTCTCAGTTCCTGTTTTAAAAATAAGAACTTGAAAGTCAGCAACTCTGCTGAAGAAGACAACAGTCAATAGCATGGCCAGTGTCAAAAAACCTCCAAACAAAACAAGAACATCACATCCCTGTAGTCCCACTTGACTTTAAAACAACTAAATCATTTCAATTTAAGATGAGAACATAGCATTTTTCAAGTATACCTGTGGAGAGGATGACAAAGTGGCACAAATGCCAGCTGAGGACTCTGAACGAAGTGGTTTCCCAGCTTGGATGGTTTCAGGATCAGTAGTTTGCCCATGTCCTTTGGATATTGGCTGGGAGATGTTTGTTGGTTCCAGGGACCCAAACATACTTTTCCATTCTTCATTTACATTTGAATCTTGCTTTACATGCTTTCTAGCTATATGTGGTTTGGAGAGAGGAAGGGAAGGAGAAGGTGGGAGGAGAAAAAAACCAAAAACCACACACCCCAACATTACCATGACAACATTCTCTGAGGATTGTCATTACTTTGAGACCACATGGAAATCTAATGTTTACATGCCAGATTGTTATTTATGTACAGAGAAAACCCTACTGCTATGTTGTGGAGATCAGCTGACAGGCATTTATGAGGGAAACCAAACAAAGTACCTGCCACCTGTGTTCACATTTTCTTGATCCTATAGCTGACTCATGTAATAAATCACTTCACTAGAGGGAAAGCTTACATCTAGAAGGCTGCAGGATTAGACTCCACCATATGATAAATTTTTCTTACAGAATCATGGAAGGGTTTGGGTCGTTTAGTCCAACCACCCTGCAATGAGCAGGGACATCAAGAATAAATTTGTAACAACACAGTAGGCAAATCATTGTTAGTGTCAAATACTAATCAGTTCTCCATCATAATTGCAACATCAGCTGTAGATTCAAGTATGTTATCTCTTCAAATAGGAAATCTATTTATTTTCAGCATTCCTTTAGAGTCACTTAGAACTGTGAAATATAGACAGAAAAGGAAAAACATAGGACAAATTAAATTTGGACAAAGTCACTGAAGAAAAATTAACGGCATGAAGACTTTAAAGGTAATAGCTTTGGGTGAAACAAAGTCAACAACTGAACTTGCTGTTCAAGTATAGACTTCATCTACACTAAGTTTTAAATCATGTTGACTCATGAGTCAAGGATGCAAAAAAAATGAAAAATCCTATACTTCTTCACTTTCCTTTACAATTATATGCAAAACATCCAATTCTGGAAGTAAGATGTTATTAGCTATAGGCTTTACAGATATTTCTGTATTTTTATATGTAAAAACACAGAACTTACTAGTGGTGTAATAGAGGACGGAATTACAAGATTGAGAGACTAAAGAGGAAGCTCAAACTGTCTGGTAAAGAAGAATTTTGAGGATACAGAGAACTGGAATAGTTAGCAGCAAGTGGATTTCACGTCTGAACAAGGAAATATAAAAGGTTTTCTGAGCTGAAAGAGCAGCAGGTAAAAAAAAGTAAAATGGGAGTGGATGAGAAGCTGAAGAACCCTAGGACCAAAAAGCATGTACTTGGGTGAGCAACAATTGGCAACTCCTCAATGCCAGCCTGAGGAGTTTTCAGTTTTCTTCAGGCTACCTCAAGAAAACACCCAGGATTTTCACAGTTAAAGAGCTTAGCACTTGTTGAGAGGAAACAGAGCAGATCTATAGCTTTCAACATTTACACTGCTGCCATGAATCACTAGAGTCGTGTTCGTCACAACCAGCTGAACAACTGCACACGCAGTCAAAATAATTTAAAATATTCTCAGGGGAAAAAATAATCCCAGTTTTTCAATGATCAGAGAACATTTCACCACCTCACATTTCAAACAGAAGCAGTAATTTTCCTATTGCAAACTCAGTGAGGATGATGATAGTCATGTAGGCTGATTTACTGAGAACACCCTGAAAGGAAGGCTATACTTCAACTATATAGATCACAAAATATACTAACCACGTTTGTCATCAGAATCCTGCTTTGTTTTAACAAGATCCACTTGTCTCCCAGTTATTCCCAGAGCTGACAAGTCAATCACCCCTTTGTGACTGCTGTCATGCAGGTGGCTCTGATCCACAATATTGGCTTTAGCTTTATTAGATTTTAACATAAAGTCCTTCAGTGCTAACAGTTTGTCTTCTTCCTCCTCAGTCATCCCCTAGAGAATAAAAGAAAAGGTAATATTAATCTCTTTTAACAATAACATGCATCAAGGCATGAAGATTTAAGAAGCAGTAAAATTAATGACTGGCTCTGAAGTGCCAAAGAGCACATCCCCAGAATTCAAAGCATCGGTCCATTGCTCATACAAAACATAAGGTAAGCTACTGCAGTGTAAGAATATCTTTCCTCCTAAGGAACAGGGCAAGGAAAAGTGAAAGGGCAGAACAGAATTTAATGCTGGATCACTGTCTGGTGCAATCTGCTTAGCTGCCACCTAGACCATGCTTACAGCCCCCAAGCCATAGGGGGGAAAAATCCCACACAGCTACAGTCCTTTCTCTTCCCAGTTCTCACTGCTTTGGGTGGGTGATTCTTTATGTTCTTGTCTTCACACATAAGCCTCAAGATTTTCCAGCTCCATTTGCTTTTGGCACATATGTCTATCACTTTGACAAATACATACCCCTTTATCCAGCACAATGCACTTAATCCAGCAATGCTCTGTAATGCTGCCACATCACAGATGCATTGGAAGTTTAAGACCTACAGCCATTTTTCAAAGACTTCGGTGGTATTTGTATGTCTCTATATCTGGCAGATCTTTTAAAAATCTTTACGTTCTGAACAACTTGTCCCACAAGCATATACAGAAATCAGTGACGTTAACAGCTTGGAGGATCAGAACTGGGAGTCCCTGACAGCAGTAACTGCAAGGTCCGAGTTTGTGGAGGTGTACAGAGCCCAAGAGTCTCAAGCCTGACTTTTGAAGTACAAATAAAACCCAATTACTTGTGAAAGAAGCTTCTTCAACAGCTGTGCAATGGCAGGGTCCTCTGGGGGTGGGCACTCAGAGAGAGCTCCAGTTCTCTTCTTTTGACGCAAGTGAAGGTGTCGGAAGAGGCTCGTGATATCCTTTGATCTTAAGACATAATCAAATATGGAACGGCTGACAGGCTCCTTAAGTACACTTAACAGGACTATTTCTTTGTCTACCTGCAATTCAAAACAACAGACCAGTCAACATGATGATATCCATGTAACTTGCACAATTTATCTAGGTTCAACTTGTCTCCTTTCTTGAAAATAAGATCTGTGTTGGTCATGTCAGACTTTCTCCATTCTCCTTCCCACTTTCCTATAAAGTGCTTCTCATAGCTTGCTGTCTACATGAAAAACAACTTCAAAATGAGTCCAGAGTGAGGACTTAATATTACAATCCAACTTAATGTTACGCACTGCTTGCTTGCTAAATATAGTGTTGCATAACAAAGGAAAGATTTATATACTAAGATGAAGAAGAAAAGATTTATATACTAATATGGTGCAGGAAGTAAACAAGACAAATTTATCAATCAATGCCTAAAACACAACACAAAGAACATGTACACAAGGAAAAATGTTATTATAGTGAAGTTCCCATCTGCAAGGTTTACAACAAAATGTTAAACACAGGATACATTTCTCAATGTACGTACTGCAATCATTTCTTATCTATTAAAATGCCTGAGAGGTGCAGTCTACAGGTCCCGAAGTTGTATGCAAAGATGGCTATATGATCATACTACCAGCATCATGCAGGTCATTCCTGGACATGCACTGATAGTAAATCACTTAATTCATGCGTGCTGAGCATTGTGCCCTGACCCTTGGCAAAGCACTGAAACACAGGAGTGGTGCTGGTGACATCACAAGCATGGTAATCACTACTTAACAGACTAGTCTTGTAGATGAAAGCACAGAACATAAACTCACTTGTTTCACAACCAACTTTTCATGCCTTTTAGACTCCTATAAACTAGCACAATATTGCAAGAGTTTTACTATAAACAAGGCAGAAAAGGCTTGAACAAAAAACATACCTGTTGATTTTAGGCTTTGTAAAATGTTTTGCATTTTGCAACAAATTTGAGACAACAGTCTTTAAAACATGGAAAGCAATGGTCATTCTGTAAATCTGCCAGCAGAGATCAAAAATCTATGATTGCCTGTAATCTTAATTGAAGAAAAAGTATATATGGTCCTTACAGCCAGGACCATGGCCAAGACAAACTTAAGAATTGTGGCTAGTCCAGACATATTCCCATTAATATTACTGGAAGTATTACCTGTATTATTGGTTGTGTGATAAAAGGATGGAGGTATGGCATTAGCTTGCAGTAGACATCAGCAATATTCAAATACTGTGCCACTACAGTGATAAATCCAACTGCACCATAACATATCCAAAGATTAGGGTGACACAGGAATGGTGCTGAAAGAAAAATAGGGTGTTAAAATCTATCCTTCATATAGGAGAGAGGAGATCATCTTGCGTATGGCAGCCTGTCATGTAATTTCCTTCTAATAGAATTACTCCCAAACTGAGCCTTTTCTCCTCCAGAGCACCAAGGTTAAAACATTCAAACAGAGGAAATTATTTCATGGATTACACTGTACTCATGCTGCTCAATTTCCTTGCTCTTGCCAAAAAGCATATTTTCCTTATTTGTTCATTTCAATCCCTAATTGTCAACTACAGATTTGCAATGGAGACTAATACAAAAATAAATCTCAACCACATTCTAAAAATTACAGTAAATCCTAAAAATGGTGATTTATTATTTTTTTAAATAAACACTTGATTCCTTTCTGCTTTCCCTCTCTTCCTTGAAGAGTCACTACTTACATTCTAAGATTATGAGACTCAGAAGTCCCTCTAGTTATGTGGGCCTTAAGAAGTTGTTGCCAAGGCACTGTATCTAGTCATGAGACATAATCACAGATCATCTGCCCCAAATTCTGAGTGCATTTGAAAAACTATAATATTAAGAAGAAGCAGACTAAATCTCAAAAGATCATTTGTTTGTTTGTTTGTTTGTTTTCATAAATAGCTGTTAAATCTTGGGCACATCTAAATTAAATTGATAAGCCTGATCAGGAAGGAGAGACCAACTTTGTAACCAAGGGTGTATTGAGTTAATGGGTTTTTATGGCGTTAGAATAAGAAAGGATCATGATTGTCTGAATTCTCTCACCTTCAAAGCCTAATGTGTAAGTGTTGGCAAGTTATGTGCCTGATGGACTACCAGAAGCAATCAGGATTTTTTCTTTACACAGGTTGCCATGTAGACCAAGGAAAGATCTTAAGGTAGAAAGTTTTTGGAGTGAGTATTTTTTGCTGCTGGCCTATACAAAATCTGAGAAGATGCTTCCAGTTTGTTCCACCAAAATTATTATTTTAGAGTCCTGAGCACTAACATGGTTCAACTAGCAGTAGGTCCTTACCACAATTTTGTTTAGATTCTAAAACAGGCCTACAGGTTCCTATTCTGGACAGCTAAGCTGACAGTGTAGCTTTATGTAGTACTAGTTCTTTACTGGGAAAACAGGGTATTCTCCAGTATTCCAACTTACCGATATCACAAGCAAACTCATAAATATGGGGCTTTTGCAAGAGCCCCAGCTGGCACATACAAGTAAGAGCATTGAGGGCTTTATAAATGACAAATTCTTCAGCATCACTGAGACCTTGCTGAAGCAGAGGTTTGAGTATTGATGAGCTCTGCCAGCCAACATAAGCAGCAACACCTGAAACATAAAAATATCACATAAAAATCCAAAACAAATTGATAAACACCAGAAAACTCTATATCTTCCTATCAGAATTAAGAGTAAACATAAAATAACTTTATCACTTCTACTCTAATAAGGTAATGACTTGAATCAATATACTTGTTCATGTCTTAATGTTGGACTTTGCAACCCTTTGCTAAAAGGGAGGAAAAAGAGAGAAATAGTGCCACTGCTACAGAAGGGCATTGTTTCACAGCCACAGGCAGCAGTGCCTGCACTTACTTAAATACCAGTTAGAGAGCTCAGTTTTAAAGATGTGCAAATGCTTGAAATAAAAAACCCCATAACTTTAGAACTTAATCTGAATTCTTCTGTGGATGCTTTCAATGGATACTGAGAGAGGAATTAAAAATATAGGTTGCATGTCTTCACTTTTACTCTTCATTGCCTCACACATCTCTCTATGTCTTTTGCAAGAAGTCAGGACACTCTGACCTGTGCTTTGGCTGCTCCATTGCTCCTTCTAAACAATTTCTGGTAAGTTATCAATATCACCTCTTGGCAGTTTGCCAGCACAGCATTTTGGGGCTTCCAGCCACAATGGAATATGTAGCTACCATAATGGCCCCACTGAAAGTTTGACCACGACTCTTTTTCTTGCCATGCACCTGAAGCATCATTTTTGCTCTCAGGAACTGCAGAAGGGAAAGTTTTCTTGACCCACAAATCCTGAGCACTGACTCTCAGCAATGGTCAGGTGGATTTTCAACATACATGGAGCATTAGTTATACTTAACAGCTGATGTCATATTGGTAAGATTTTTAAAATTGTTATGAAGTATTCTGAAGTGACAGAAATCTTTAGGTGAGGTTTTAAGGCACTAAAAAACCTTTTCCAGTTATAACTTTAGCACATAACAATGCCTAGTTTTCATCATGTGAACAGATCTACTGAAGGGAATGGGACCACGTGCACATGTGAAGTGATGCACCTACTATAGAGCCTGCAGAAATCCTAGTAATCACTTGCCATAATTTAGCTTTTTAAGCTAGTAGCTGTAACAGAGACTCAAAGAAAAAAAAAAGCACTTAAATTTCAATTTTTTAATGTTAACCTACCCTAGAGTTAAATGCCTCAGTCTCCTTTGTATTAAATAATTTGGACTAAAAGAAGTAAACATTTGTATCTACATTGTTTCATCTTCATTCCCTAAAGAAACATTTCCACACAATAATTCAGAAAACTTTTTTCTTATAAATTCTAGAAATCTTTGTAAGAAAGGACTTTTATATAACTTATTTTTTCATATCCTGGAAACTGTTAATTTATTTACATTATTTTCTTTCCACTCTGTTTGGACAAAACCAAACACTTACCAACAATGCTGTCAAAGAAAGCCCCTCGAAGATGCCAATCATTCTTGTCATTTAAGAAAGTGATCATATGAGACAGAAGAACATCATTGGCTTTTTGACGTCCAAAAAACACACACAGACGTGTTATTCCATTTTCCATCAGTGTTTGTTTCACAATATTCTCCGGGTCACTTAGTAAAGTCACAACTTTCTGCTGGACCATTTCATGCAAGGCTTGCAACTCTGCAAGGGACAACAGGATGAACATTTTGGCTGAGGAGAAACAGCATGGGTGTACCACCTGCTGCTAAAGCAGTTACAGTGACAGGTCATCCTGAACAATGCCCTACTTGGTAAAATTGGCAATGCAACAGAACCTCAACAGCTCCAACAAGAGCTTACCAAAGACTTCAGGCTAAGCATGGGGTGGTGACAAAACCAAAGAGAAGAGAAATGAGAGACATTTTTACCCAGATCAATTTGTTCTAAACTTGTTGCAACTTCCGCTAAGATGATTCCGCTCATTTTATACATGTAGGTGATATGCAGATGTGAAGAAGCATCAGAATGAGTCAGCAGCAACATTACCACAGGAAACAAAATGCTTTGAGGCAACTTTGGTTTGATATGTTTATTTGACTATGAATTTCAAAATTTGTGAACTGACAACAGACCAAGAGTATGTTTTTAGTTAGGTAGACAGATTCACTTCATTAAGCATACAGAGAGGAATATAAGAACACTTGAAAAAGTGAGTGCTTCCAGTTTCATTACATTTTTGTAGTTAACCTAAGAGTACTGATGAAAAATTTGAAGATGACCTTGCCTATGGCTTCTACTTCATGACACAATTAAAAAAAATTCTATGGAATGGAAATAACAGATTGCTAATGCACTGCATTCTATTGAAAACTACAAGGCAGGATCTCAAACAAGCAACACAAAAATTTCAGCTACTGCTGCACCAGTTTTGAGGTGTGATTATCACTGGCCTGTAGTCAAAAGTCCAGCTAATTTGCTTTCTATCATGACCCTGTCTATCAGTCACATGAAAAATCTGCCTCCTGGGTTCAAATTTCTCATGTTTGGTTTCTAAAAAGGTGAAAAGAACAGAACTATTCAAGCTTCTTTCTTCCTTGTTATTTGCTTCATCTCCAAGGTATCTCGAGGGATAGGGGATAGCATTTCTTAGAAACACAGCCCATATGATGAAGATTCCTCTCTCACTCAGCAATTCTGGGTACCCCATGCCTTACGTGAAGGAATTTGGAGCAGATCTTTTATATTTGGTTTTAGTAGATTCATTGCTGTTTTATTTTAAAGTATCATCCTGCAACTAGTTAAGAGATAATTGCCTCTTCCCCAAAATGGAATATGTGCAAGATGTTTACCAACTCTGATTAGTTACAGATTGATCTACTTAGCCCAGAAGAGAAATGATTGTTTTTAACCACAAACCCTTCCCAGCTAAGACTTGCCCAGCATTATTCTAGGAATTTATGCAACATTAAAAGGCACTGCAAATGATACACAGGTCACTTATTACCATGTGCCTTTCCGAAGAGAAAGGAAAAGAAAATCCATCCTTAGGATTTTAACTCATTCTCTGTGTTAGTTATAGCACAAAGTTACAGTAATGTTACTGCCAAATGGCATCCACACATTTAGTTTTGCCAGACAAGAACGGGGAGGCACAGGGACAGAAAGGAAGAATGACTGAAAAATACAGTACAATGACTATGCTAGAATTTGACAGGTCTTCCAAAGCTAACGCTCCTTCCCACTCCAACAGAAGCAGTATTTGGAACACAGGCGTGTTTTTGCAGCAGACTTGTTTATGAGACAAGCTGGAAGTGAAGCTGGATGTGCAACCAGGCAGCCAGCATCACAGCCAAATACCTTGAGGACCTCTGGAGAAGAAAACCATTCTAATTCATATACTTTTGTGTCTCCCACAACATTCAGAGCAGAAGAGGTGTCTGTTTCTGCATGAAGCTGTAACACTCACACTTTGATACTGGTCAAGCAAATCATTCTTCCCATTTAATAGGAAGGCTAAGCTTTGAGAGATGAGATAGATCAGTGCTACCTAGAAGCTTTGGCCCATGATTTGCTATTATAAGCAGGCAAAAAGTGGTATTACCTGTATCATAGTTATCACTAGGGTGAGATGTTTCATCCGTTTCTTCACTATTTGGTTCATTTTCCATATTCAGATTTTTCAGCTGTACTAACTCCAGAAATCTCAGAGCTGTTTCTGCCAATAATGCTATGTTTTCTGCAAAGGAAAACATTTTGGTTAAGAATTGTTCTACTTTGCCAATTTACATCAGTCTGATGATCTCCCTGAAGAGAAACTATAGCCACCAACAGAACCAGTCACAATGGGCGAACAGGACTGAAATTACACAGGATGCTCTGGTCAACCCACTTCCATTGACTCCCAGGAAAGCTACCAAGTACATCAAATCACACATTATTTTTGTCATGTAAACAAGTGGAAAAATCCTAATGATATTAGGTGTAACAAATGCTAATTTAATTCTTCTAGAACTAGCCCTAAATGAGGCTTAATCTCAGTTTACGGACTAAATAACTTCACTGAATGTAAATAACTTCACTGAATGTAAAGGCCAAATAGCCTGAATTAACTAACATTGCCACATAGTAGACTGCAACAAAATAACACCAATCCACCACACCAGGACATGTATCCTAGGGAATAACAACTTGTTACCCTGGAATCCACTTTTAGAACATTTGTCAGTATCCATCCAGACGATTTGGCACAGTTCTGTGCCGTTTGGAAGCTGCTGAAGCAGCTCAGGCTGCATTATATGGGTCAGGCCACTGCTGGCACAGGAACAATAACATCAAGGCAGAAGTCCCACTTAAGCAGCGTTCTGAGTGTCATCCAAAACAACAGCAACGTGCCAATGGAGCCTGACCACAGCCCAGACCAAATCCTCTTAAGTCACCAGCCTGACCACTTCCAAAAGTGTACTATAGTAACAGAAGTTAACTCAGTTAGACTACCTTTAAATACACAGATGTATTTGAAATTTAAATTGATCACGGTGACCACAGGCGATTGGTTCTACTCATTAGGTATACAAAGTCTTCAATAAGTAGTTTTATCAATTTACTTAGAAAACAGAAGAAAAATATAACCTGACACATTTTCAACTACAAACTTCATTTATAACTAAAAAAACCAAAACCCAGAACTAAAACAACATACCTGAAAATGTGCTAGTCATAGCAAAAAAGGGTATGTAGCAAATAGCAAACATGGGCATGACTACAAAGTTTCTTCCTGAACCCTGCAGAACTCACACATCTGAATAACATCCAAAGAAAACATCTGTCACAGTATAAGCCAGTCTATTACAGAGCAAATAATCTAATTTCAGCCCCTGCATATCAAATTTCATTTTGTTGGAAAACAGCTCTGCAGCCCAGCAACACACTGATGCTTTAAGCTAGTTTTGTATTTATTCAGTTCCATCAGGCAATTTAGGGAAACAATCAGGACCAATGAAATGTGAGTACACGTGTCATTACCTGCAGTCACTTCCTGAGACTTCTGGCGAGTTTTACTGCCAGAAACAGTTAAGAGCGTACAGAAAAGCTCAAGATTTGGACTTTTGACTGGATGTCCTCTTACCAGCATATGCAA
This sequence comes from Illadopsis cleaveri, assembly GCA_013399915.1. NCBI lineage: Eukaryota > Metazoa > Chordata > Aves > Passeriformes > Timaliidae > Illadopsis > Illadopsis cleaveri. Next base: position 683,838 of record VXBB01005517.1, on the reverse strand, counting down.
GTCTGACGATGGTGGCTTCATCCTGGGCCAAGTGTGCAATGCCTGGCAGAATGTATTCTGGGTAAATATTAATATCATTGCGTGGCACCTCTTTGACGAGAGCAAGAACTTTCGTTAGTGTCCTCACAGATTCTGCCCTCACCCTGGGCACAGAGTCGTTGCTGAAATGTAACAGATAAGGAGTAATACGATCCAGAAGAATCTCTACACTTAATCTTGGTGCTAAATGAAGAATCAGCTCCAAAGCAGCAAGTTTTGAATCACAGTACTTGAGAGTCTGTAAACAGGAAGTTATCACAGACACTAGAATAACCAGCCCATTCTCTTTTGTCTCTCCCTCGGCCTTCTCTGTGCGATCGTGCCCACAGAGATTGTGAACGATGTTGTCCAGATCTTTACGTATGACCAATATACGCTCATCTGCTGACACAAACGTCTCCTTGGCAAACTGGGCCATGTAAGGCTGAAGGAAAGTGTAAAATATTTCAGGAAACGCATTGTTACGTTGCTGTTTCAAATAATCTTCAGCTGCTAAACGTTTATCTGGCTCTCGATGGATCATCTGAGTGACCTTGAGAAAGGCAGAAGTAGGAGGGAGTGGGAGAGAAAGAGCAAGGTTTAGACATTTGTAATACAAAAACATCAAAACCCAAACCCAAACAATAAGCAATCTGTCACCGAAGTAGGTGAAATAAACTGCAAATAGAACACACAGATGGTTCTAATTCTGTAGTCTATCCTTACCAGTTCTCTGATACTGTGGTCTTCGATTTTTTTTAGGACTTGATCAGGGGAAAAGAGGCCATTTCTGTAAGCCAAAAGCTGAGATAAATCAAACAAGGGAACACCTTCTGTGAAGAGCTCTGCTATTACACAACCTGAGACAGAAAGAAAAAAAGAAGTCAAAGATGTCAGAGGATTATAAACAGACACTTTAACTTTGTTTCCTATATGCAGACAAGAACAAACCCTAAACAAGTCTTTGCTCTATTAAAAATAAGGCAAATGAGTTGCCAAATTAATTTGCAGAAAGGAGATAACATCTCAAGCTCCAAAACCTGGCTTTATATTTGATCCCTGAAATATGTTCCAAGTAATTTATTTCAAACATGTCAACAGCAAAGGAGTTTGTAATTAGAAAACATGACGCAGTGACTCCAGCCACCTGCCAGCTGAAAAATCCATCACTAGAAAAGGAACCCACATCACTGTCATGTGGAAGAAGAGTGCGGTAAGTCAGCATGGATCGGGTAGTAGGTCAAAATTAAGCAGCCCTTTTACAGAAGGTAAAGAAACAACTTCTGTTTCCACATCAGATGCTGGGAGACAGCATATATTCACTCACACGACTGCCAAAAACAGACCCCCAGTGTTGTGTACATGACACAATACTCTCTGCAAAGAACCTGCTGCTGCAGTTTGCTCCCAATAGTCTACTTTATGAGTGGAGTGTCCTGGAAGTTTGGCCACAAGAGCAACTTGAAAAATGAAGTAACCATTTCCTTGAAATTAATATTTTCAATCATTTTAAGGGGAGGAAAAAACCCCCCAAAAAACAAGGACTAAACTCATGACTCTCAAGACCAGGCCAAGACTCAAGGCAGTCTCCTGCAGTCAAACTCTAACAAGTATTTGTGAGTGGGACCATAACAGGACTTCGCTCCCACTTCATGCCTGTGGGGAAAATAAAATGAGAAGGAGTTTCTAAAGCCAGTATTGCCAAATTGAAAGCTGTGTCAGTCCCCCCTGAACTGGACCACCGACTGGTTTCTCCTCTCAGGCCTCATGAGGCACATGCTTCTCTGCCAATAGAAGATGATGGACTGTGCCTTGAAGAACCACCCCTTTCCCAGAGCATAGTTGAGCCATAACAGGATAGTTTGTGATTTCCCTCCTCAGCTAATAGTGATAGACTTAAATTATGTAGCTTACTAAGCTGTCTTTGTATTTTTCTGTGAATGAAAAAGGTTTGGGTGTTTATGCTTAAAATACACAATTTTTAACATGCCGTTCTCCAAGCCCGCTGTAAAAAAAAAAAAAAAAAGAAATAAAAAAACCCCTGTTAAGTTCTTTTGCACTGCA